>JAPDVR010000014.1:40887649-40922649 GCA_026230005.1 Gila orcuttii | reverse complement strand
CACTCACTCACTCTCTCAAACACACACTCACTCCACACACACATTCACACTCGCACACTCACTCCACACACAAACGCACTCACTACACACACACACACACACTCGCAGACACACACGCAGACACACACACACACACACTCACTCACTACACACACACACACACACACACACACACACACTCGCAGACACACACGCAGACACACACACACACACACACACACACACACACACACTCACTCACTCGCTCTCTCACACACACACACACACACACATTTTACTCACACACACACACACACACACTCACGCACGGACGCACACACGCACGCACACATGCGCACTCACTCACTCTCACACACACAAACACACACACACTCACTCCACACACACACACACACACACACACACTTTACTCACACACACTCACACACGCACACACACACACACACACACACACACGCACGCACAGTCACTCACTCTCTCACACACACACAGACACTCACTCCACACACACACATTCACACTCGCACACTCACTCCACACACAAACACACTCACTCCGCACACACACACACTCACAGACACACACACACTCACTCGCTCTCTCACACACACATTTGATTATTTTATTTGGGATGAAATAATCAAGTGTGTGTGTGTGTGTGTGTGTGTGAGAGAGAGTGAGTGTGTAAGTGAGACACACACGCAGACATGCACACACACATACATACTCTCTCACACACACACACTCACTCGCGCACACACACACACACATTCTCTCTCTCTCTCTCACATACACACTCGCGCACACACACAAACACACACACATTTTCTCTCTCTCTCACACACACACTCACTTGCACACGCACACACAAACACATTCTCTCTCTCTCTCACACACACACTCACTCGCACACACACACACACACACACAATCTCTCTCTCTCTCTCACATACACACACACACACACACACACACACACACACACACACAATCTCTCTCTCTCTCACACATACACACACACACACCAGCTCTGAACATCAGAAAAGTCAAACGTCGTCTGTGAGTTTTGATTGACTAGGGGGAAAAATGCAATAAAAATAATGAAAATAATCCAATTAGTTTGTAAAAACAAACAAATTGTGCGTCCACTAATACACATACAATGGAAGTCAATGGAGCAAGAAACATGCAGCTTGTACTTTTGTCAAAGCACTTGGATATAACTTCTACAAGGCATGAAGCATCTACAAGCTCAGTATAATAATAATATAATAATAATAGTATCACACTAATATCATGTTATAATCTGAAAACATGTACATTTTAAAGCAATGTCTTGCCTTAAATGTAATGTAAAATGTAAAATTACTTTTATGGTTCTCAAAAGCATATCACACTCCTCCTTCTGAAAAGCAAACTGTGCTCTGATTGGTCGGCTGGATCAGTGTGTTGTGATTGGTCGAGCACTTTGAGTGTGTTTGGGAAATGTCCCGCCCCTTACCATAACCACCAGTTTAACACACTAACTCACCCAGGCCCCGCCCCTTTATTCTTTATATGAATTATTTAAATGAGGAATATTGTGACGTGTTCGTTCCCGGAAGAAACTCAAGACTACAATGGAGGCGTTTCAGGAGTTCAGAAACACTGACACTGATAATCTGGAAATCTAGAACTGTGCCATTACACACACTAAATAAAGATGAACATGTGAAAAAGGCGTAATATAACCCCTTTAAATAGGCCTAATATATTAGTAAATGTCAAATTAATATGAACTAAGATTTATAAATGCTGCAGAAGTATTGACTAACTAATGTAATTAACTAATGTTAACAATTGAAACCTTATTATAAAGTGTTATTGGTCTGTCTTTGTTTTCTACAAATAAATTAACCACATACACATATAGGTTTGGAACGGCATGAGGTAAACTAATGAAAATTTTCATTTAGTAAACTAATTAAACTAGTGCCACTGGTTTCTAAATGCGTTTTCACTAAGAAGTGTAATAACAAGCAGATCATAAGCAGATCATATTCACTATAGTATCTCTCTGATGAAGAATTATTATTATTTTTTGTGGGTAAAAGGAGCGAGAAACGGACTGACAGATCATATGATCTCCTCTCACTTTCAAACACCTGCGAAAGAGTGTGTGTGAGTTCTTTAGCGTAGCGTTTAGCCTGAATCTGACAGGGTGCTAAGAGCGTCTGTTTTTACCTCCAGCGAAACACACCGAGAGAGAGAGAGACGTGGAAGTGAAGATGGCAGCGGAGCAGTTTTGGCAGCGCTAGCAGATCTTAGTGCTAAATTGTAGCGGCGACGTGACGCTGTGTGATGTGTGAGTTTACGTGTGCCGCCAAATCAACGTCCGCTGAGAAACATGCGTCCGGGCTTTAGCTGTACAGCATCCGAGTCTTTACTCTAGAACTGGGGAACAGTAGAAATAAGTCAGTGTTTTTTTTTTTTTTTTGGTTTGATCTGGTTTTGTTGGGGGGGGGGGGGTTGTTTTATGTTTTGATTTGTTTTGTTGTGTGGGTTCTGTTTGGTTTAGTTTGATTTTGTGTTTTTAGTTTGGTTTTGTTTTTTGTTTGTTTTTGTCTGGTTTTGTTTGGTTTAGTTTGGGGGGGGGGGTTGTTATGTTTTCATTTGTTTTTTGTGTGTCTTTGGTTTAGTTTGATTTAGTTTTTTTAGTTTGGTGTTTTAGTTTTTTTTTTTTTTTGGTTTTGTTTTGTTTGCTTTTGTTTGGTTTTTGTTTGTTTTTGTCTGGTTTTGTTTGGTTTAGTTTGGGGGGGTTATGTTTTGATTTTGTTTTATTGGTTTAGTTTGGTTTAGTGTTTTTAGTTTGGTTTTGTTTATATTTTTTTGTTTTTTTGTCTGGTTTTGTTTTTTTGTTTGGTTTGGTTTAGTTTGGGGGGGGGGGTTTGCTACGTTTTGATTTGTTTTTTGTGTGTTTGGTTTAGTTTGATTTAGTGTTTTTAGTTTGGTGTTTTAGTTTGTTTGGTTTTTTGGGTTTTGTTTGCTTTTGTTTTGTTTTTGTTTGTTTTTGTCTGGTTTTGTTTTTTTGTTTGGTTTTGTTTAGTTTGGGGGGGTTATGTTTTGATTTGTTTTTTGTGTGTGTTTGGTTTAGTTTGATTTAGTGTTTTTAGTTTGGTGTTTTAGTTTGTTTGTTTTTTTTGGTTTTGTTTGCTTTTGTTTGGTTTTTGTTTGTTTTTGTCTGGTTTTGTTTTTTTGTTTAGTTTGGGGGGTATGTTTTGATTTTGTTTTATTGGTTTAGTTTGGTTTAGTGTTTTTAGTTTGGTTTTGTTTAGATTTTTTTGTTTTGTTTTTGCCTGTTTTTTTTTTGTTTGTTTGGTTTGGTTTAGTTTGGGGGGGGGGGGTTTGCTATGTTTTGATTTGTTTTTTGTGTGTTTGGTTTAGTTTGATTTAGTGTTTTTAGTTTGGTGTTTTAGTTTGTTTGGTTTTTTGGGTTTTGTTTGCTTTTGTTTTGTTTTTGTTTGTTTTTGTCTGGTTTTGTTTTTTTGTTTGGTTTTGTTTAGTTTGGGGGGGTTATGTTTTGATTTGTTTTTTGTGTGTGTTTGGTTTAGTTTGATTTAGTGTTTTTAGTTTGGTGTTTTAGTTTGTTTGTTTTTTTTGGTTTTGTTTGCTTTTGTTTGGTTTTTGTTTGTTTTTGTCTGGTTTTGTTTTTTTGTTTAGTTTGGGGGGTATGTTTTGATTTTGTTTTATTGGTTTAGTTTGGTTTAGTGTTTTTAGTTTGGTTTTGTTTAGATTTTTTTGTTTTGTTTTTGCCTGTTTTTTTTTTTGTTTGTTTGGTTTGGTTTAGTTTGGGGGGGGGGGGTTTGCTATGTTTTGATTTGTTTTTTGTGTGTTTGGTTTAGTTTGATTTAGTGTTTTTAGTTTGGTTTTGTTTAGATTTTTTGTTTTGTTTTTGTCTGTTTTTTGTTTGTTTTTTTTGTTTGTTTTGTTTTGTTTTTATATATGCCACTGTTAACCCCAGCATTATTTGAATCGGTTTGTGATGCTATAATTTCTTTTTTTATTACACAGAATGGTAAAGTATCACCAAAGTCATGGGTTCGATTCCCAGGGAATGCATGAACCAATAAATAAAGGCACACCTTGAATGAAATGTCCCACTTTGGATGAAACTGTTTGCCAAATATGTAAATTTAAAGACCCACCCCTAAATGGCACATAAAACTAAATTTAATTGGTCACTTTACATGACAGTCAGACAGCCTCCTCCATTCTGATCATGATCGTCTTGATCATGTCTGTTGCTGCCATGTGATTGGCTGATTCGATATTTGCGTTAATGAGCAGTTGAACAGGTGTACCTAATAAAGTGGCCGGTGATATTTATCACTGTCACCTGTTTGCTTAAGTTCTTTTCCGGGTGATCTCGAATGCATCGACCTGCAGTGCGACACTCAGACATGTTGCATCTTTAAATCTGATGGATTTGATAGGTTGTGATTTCCCCTCCCTGCGGCCCAGTGGCAAGAGAGCACAGATCCTGAACCCACGTTTACCACCGCATGTGTGTTTTACGCCTGTCAGGGGCCGTTAGTCTTCCCAGATAACAACAATCTCGACTTTTTTTTCCCAAAGTGATGTTTTATTCATGACCGATAAGAATCCAAGAAACACAAGAGAGACAGATAACGGAGACACAGAGAAAGAGAAAGAGAGAGAAGATTGAGCTGCTCATATGTTAGTAATGATGCTTAATTAATGCTGACAAAAATATAATCCTCTGAAGAATTAAGGTCATTTTCTGACCTAAATGCATGTTTAACCCATAATCTGATTACACTAAAACAATTCTGTCCTCTACAGTGTGGTCAAATACCTTAAAGTGCCCCATAATGCTTTTTCAAATGTGACCTTTCATGTAGTGTGTAATAAAGCTGTTTGTTTAATAAAAGTCTCAAATTGCAGATAAATTGAGTTTTTGTCTCCAAAAAGAAGTGATTCTGGACTGCTAAAACGAGTCGTCAGTAATTCCAGTCTCACTTTCTGTTACAAACCTACGTAACAATGTTACTAATTTGCATAATGCCAGTCTGTGGTTTTCATTGGCTGAACAGCGTCTCTTAGCTTCGCCCTCAAACTCTAGTTTATCTGAGACTGGAAGAGTTTGGTTCGTGTTGTTCGTGTCGAGAAGACGCTGTTTTCTGCTGACAAAGCAAATCCACTTTGATGAGATTGATACGGTAAAACCCACGACATCGTTACTGTTCGTATCACTGAGATTCAGATATGATAATTAGCGTTTAATTTCTGACCAATCAGAGCACACTGGGACCAATCAGAGCAGTGCAGCTCTCAGAGAGGCGGAGTTTAGAGAGACTGAATCTTCAAATGAAGCGTTTCAGACACTGTGAGAAAAGAGCTGATGCTGCAGTGGATATTATGAGGAAATTAAAGTGTGTTTTAATCTTAGATGCATGTAAATCTGTTGTAGGGACTCCAGAACTAAACTAGAAGCCTTTAAAATGGCGTAATAGTGCACTTTAGAATGGTATACGTTTGCATTTGCCACAAAAACTTGCCATTGCCATTGGTTGGCATGTTCCATAACAAATGCAACTATTTCAATTATAAATCAGTAATATATTTTTATTGCAGGATTAACGGAGTTAATTACTACATGTAACTTATAATTTGTATTGTTAAATAAAACAGAAAAGTAAGTAAATTAAAATGCCTGTGTGCTCCTTTTATTCAGATGCGTCACATTTTACAGCGGACGCAGAAGCTGGTGTGTATTTGAGACGATCTCCTGTCAGAAGTCTGGCGACGGCTATAAATACAGGCTGAGTGCTTCAGGGTCAGGTAGAGCGTGACCTTTGACCTGCAGGTGTGTGTTCTGCCACTCATTTAAAAAACACATGTTCTGTGCAGAAAAACTCTTCAATAATTTAACAACATCGTTCGCAGTTCTCTGGTATTGATTAATGATCACATGACATGCAGGTTAACAAATAAAATATTTCTTATTTTATTTGTTTAATTTATTTTTAATTGGCTAAACTTCACTTAAAACCTTTATATATAATGCATTATAAAAGTATTTTTAATCCTTATAGTACATTGTATGATATATTGTTGTATTAAAACATATTAGCCAATGTGGTTAGTAGAAATAGTAAAATAAACTTATTTTTTTCTCATATTTTTTTTTACAATATACAGTATATGGACCAATCCCAGATTTTCTTTTCTTAATATGCTAGTAAAATATATATACAAAAATTACAAAATAAATGTAGCATTCCTGCTATAAAGCACATTTTCTTGGCTACAGGTATAATATTATTTTATTTTTTTAAGAATATGTGGATCAGTACTGTTATGAAGTACATTTTCTTGTCGTACTTGTAAAATATTATTATATATTATTATTATTATTATTATTATTATTTTACAAAATATATGGGTCAGTCCTTTTATGAAATATATTTGTCTTAAAATACTTGTAAAGAAGGAAAAATGGATCAAAATAAAGTGAATTTAAGCTTCAAACAAGAAGTATGCCAGTGGGATCAGAAAAATATACTTCATTCAAACTGAAAATAAGTTAATTTTTTGACCCAACTGGCAGATTTTTTTTTCTTGTTTTAAGCAAAAACTTAAAAATTTAGATTTTCTTTTCATGAAAACAAGACTTGATATCTTCAATCATTTTGCTTCTCCAGTAAATGTGTCTTGATTTAGGAATATTTAAATATTAGTGCTGGAAAATAAGACAAAAATACTGAGGAAGAAGTTTTATTGTGACAATTTACCCCATACAGTGCATCCTGTTTTTTTCTAAAATGTATTCCTCGGTGGGAAATGCTAATGCTAGAAATATTCAATATAGAAATAGTTGTTTGGGGAAAAATAACTGAGAAATATTCATAGTAAAGCGTGTGACAACTAGCCCCATTCTCCTCGTGCATGTGTTTCCAAGCTTTAGAAACAGTTTGACAGAACCCATCTAAAAGTTTCAGATCCGTCAGCGTCGGTTTGCTTAATAGATGTAAATTCAGCACATCTTGTAACGGCTCTTATGTGGACACCCTTAATGATGAAAGCAGGCCGGGATCAAAGACAGCTTGTAATGGCGTGTGTGTGAAGCAGTGCGCTCTACAAAGCAGCGCACTAATAAGGGAAGTTGAGAAGAGCTCTTGACCGTGTGCAGATGCACGCGTGCCACACAACACGCCACAAGTGCCTCTTCACACAAACCCCTGCCCTGACTGAATATTAATCAGACAAGATGACCGGGGAGGTTACTTCTGTGCAAAACAACTGCATAAAGTGCATTTCATGAGGTCTGTTTATGATCTACAGCTGCTGCATCCAAACTGACACCCGAAATGATCTTAAATACACAAATAAATCCATTCAAGAGTTGGTTTTATCATGAGCATATATCTAAGCAAGCAACTATACTCAACTATACTATAAGTAAAAGAATACACAGTCCAGTCCTGTTATGAAGTACATTTCCTTGTGTTAATATACTGGGAAATATATCTATATATATCTATATATATCTATATCTATATATATCTATATCTATATATATCTATCTATATCTATCTATATCTATATATCTATATCTATATATATAATATATATTTATTTATTTTTTTTGTAAAAAAAACCATTTTTTTTACAAAATGTATTGATCATTTCTGGTATGAAGTACATTTCTTGTCTCAATAAAATAGCTAACTATTAAAAACATATATTTTTTACAAAATATAAAAATATATGGGTCAATCCTGCTTTGAAGTAATTGTTCTTTTCTTAATATTAAATATATATGGATCAGTTCTAATATGAATTACATTTCCTTAATATAGGCTACTGGTAGAGTATTAAAAACATTGTATTGTCCTAATATACTCTTTATATATATATATATATATATATATATATGTATATATATGTATATATATATATAACAACATATTATCAGTCCTGTTGTGATGTACATTTTCCTGTCTTAATATACTAGCAAAAATATTAAACATTTTTTATCTACAAAATATATGGGTAAATCCTGTTATGAAGCCCATTTTTCTTGTCTTAATATACTGCTAAAATAATTTTACAAATTTAAGATATTAGTCCTATTAATTAGGTTTCTTTTATCTCAGTTACAAGAACATGAGGTGGATTTTGCCTCATTTGTCATCACGTCTAACATGAAAAACTAGCAAATTAATTCAGAAACTAAATATGGAATGCTATTTAATTGTTATTTTATATTTTTTCTTGTCTACAGTTTCATTTGAGAGAGAGAGAGAGAGAGAGAGAGAGAGAGAGAGAGCTTGCATTTGTGTTGACCTTAAAATTTTTGTACCGTAAAAGTTTTATTTGAAGAATGGCAGGAAACTTTTTCCCTGCGCACAGAGATTTCTGTTCCCTTTCCTCTGAAAACAGTAAGTCATCTTTGTTTTTGATAAAGAAGGTGGAAATGAACATGTAGTTTGATTGATGTTTGTTACATGGTCGGATCACAGTTGAGCGTGTTTCACGATACATCATTTTCACACACACACACACACACACACACACACACACACACCCACAAACACACACACACACCTGCACGGCTCTCTCTCAACAGCTCCACGCGACAGCAAAATAATTCCTGATTTATGAGGGTTGTTGCTGTGCAGCTTCAGAATAATCCAGAGATTAATTAACGCTCGGTTCGTTGTGTTCTGATCGTCAGAACGCTGAGGGATTTTCAGGGCCAATGTCACACTAACATACGGGATCTATCCCAGCATTCCTGATCCCTGTGTGTGAATTATTCCCACCTCACATTTAACCTCCATGGGACTCTAAACTCTCTCTATACAAATATTCACAGAAACACATAAAATGCATTTACATGTGCAAGAATGCGAATGCAGAACCGAATAAATCTGATTGGATGAGCCACGTTTGAAGCCTTTGCGAAGCCGAAATGCTCACATCTGTGTGATATAACCATTGGATAATTTTAATGCATATTATAAATCTTATTGTGAATAATCAGTGGATTTTTTTTTTACCTCATAATATTTAGTCAAAATGTCATTACTGGATCTGACATATACAGGACTACTACAAACATTAATGTTTAAACTCCACCCCTTTATCTGCATACACTTTTGAGAGCCACACCCACATCTCAACATCCAATCAGCAGCCGATGTGCAGAACCAAGCCCCGCCCTACATTTATTCTTTTATCCATTAAAACTCGAAAGATTCTCACTTTTACTGGAAAACCTGGAAAATTAAGAGCTTACATTCAAAAACTGATTTTATAGGTAAGTCATTGCCATAAACTGTATGACTTTTAAAAGACTTATGGAGAGAGGAATATATTACTTTAGACCGCCAAAGTGAAACTGAATATGAGCATAAGCCCATTTCATTGTGACTTTAATATGGCAATTGTAAACAACTGACGGTTTGGCTAAAGAACTGTTTTAATTAGTGGAAGATTTGTTAGTTTTTATCATCATTGCTCATAAAGTTTGCATCAGGTTACCTCTCCTTCCATCTAAAGTTGTGAATTTAACTTGTGTGCAAAATTGAAATATGGCGTTTAACATTTGTTAATAAAGCATTGTTTCCATCCCATGTGCTCAAGAGAAATTGGTGCAAAATATCAGTAATAAAACTAAAATAAAATAAAACACAAAAGAATTATGATGGATAATGAATTAATTCATAAAATGAAAAAATGCATATTTTAAAATAAAATCCATCAAAATAAATTAACCCTCAAACCTAAAAAACTAAAAAGTTATAAAATGACAAAAGCACAACATTTTAATAAAAACTAAAAATATAAAAATAAAACCTCAAAAATATTAATAAAACTGTAGTAAAAACTAAAATAATACGAACTATTTTTCCATCAAAAGTTGCAAATTCAAATCGCATAAAATATTTGTGAATAAAGCATCGTTTCCATCCCATGTGTTCAAGAGAACAAAATCGTCACTTCCTGGGAAATTGGTGCAGGTTACCAGTAGTAAAACTGTAAGTTTCTTTAATCGGGCTGTTTTTCCCTCCATCATAAATGAGTGTGTCTCAGAGCGTCAGAAGAAACTCAATAAACGCTGTCATGTTCTCTTGCGTTCGGATGCTGGTGTTTGTGAACACACTCGTGTGAGACGCGTCTGGAGGGAATTAAACCAAATCATTCTGATCACACACTTTGACTTTCAGAAACACCAAACCAACATTTGAGATGCTGCGACGCCATTGGTCCGCTGGTTACTCCAGTTATCCAATCACAGCCTCTGCTGAGGCAAAGTCACAGGAGTTTCTTGTTGCTCATCGAGGGATTTATTTATTAAACGTGTCTCCATCGTAGTTTATGTGCATGTTTTCTTATCGGATAAATTATTTTATTTTTTTATATGTGCGTTTTTGGAATTTATGCGTATCCAGCATTGCTTTTATGTGATATCCCAAAATGCACATACAAATGGGTGGATAAAAACATAGCCTGGATCACTGCATTATTGATTGATTCCAGCATAAAAACGTTTATTTCTCAAATTCCTCAGAACTCGTTTGGTCTAATTGAACTGAACCCAGATCAGCAGGCGTGAGTCAGATGCACGACTGTAAACAGAAGCGATTACATTGGCTCTTTTATCAGGACTAATAGTAGCGCTTTGGTGAAGCTTGCTTATGGCAGGCCTATATTTCAAAGCACCAGCCACCGGCTCTGAGGGTAGATAACAAGCTTTTCCCTCGCAGACATAATTACCCAGCGATTTACAGGAAACAGCCTCGGTGTGCCCATCCACACCATCCAAATGATTATTAATGCGAGCTATAATATTATAGTCTATTAATTTATCTTAAGATTTGTATTGCTGTGTGGTTATTATTAGAAACCTGGGAGACCTTTTCCACCTTCATACACTGAGTATCTAAATTACACAAAGCATTTTCAGTTTAGCTTGATTCTTTTGCATTGTTTTCTTTATTTTAATAAATTGAACTTATAATTCCTGTCAATTCTATGTATATACTATGAGATTTTCTTTCAGCAATTAAATTCAAAGTGGTTGAAAATGTACAATGAACTGCACTGCAGGTTGTAACTTTGGCACTATTTTGATTTAGCTCATTATTCAGTGCTGCTAAGTTTTCAGTTTAGTTGGTTGACATTTTTTCTGTTTTTTTTTTTGTGTCCCATAAGAAAGCAAAATAATGCTTTTCCAGCTTGAATGTTGATTATTTTCCTCATATTCTCCATTGTTGCGGCTCCTCTCTTCCCAGTCTGTCAGTAACGCTCTGTTTAGTTCCTGTCTCTATGAAGCCCCTCCTTCGGAAAAGTACACTGTGCTCTGATTGGTCGGCTGGATCAGTGTGTTTTGATTGGTCGAGCGCTTTGAGTGTGTTTGGGAAATGTCCCGCCCCTTACCATAACCACCAGTTTAACACACTACTAACTAACTCACCCAGGCCCCGCCCCTTTATTCTGCATATGAATTATTTAAATGAGGAATATTGTGACGTGTTCGTTCCCGGAAGAAACTCAAGACTACAATGGAGGCGTTTCAGGAGTTCAGAAACACTGACACTGATATACAGAAGAACTCTGTGACTTTGCAGAGCTTTTTCATGCTCAAACCGCAACATTAAACACACTAAAGAAAGATGAACGCGTAAAATGCATAACAGGTCCACTTTAACGGGGTTGTCTTATATTTAACTTCAAAACAAGGATGGCCCATAAAGCGAACAGACACCGAAAGACAGAATAATTGTCCTCTAGCTGGTATTTTTAACACATTCAGTGTCTTTCTGCTGAGTTCCAGAACTAGCTGGATTACAGAGACAGTTTGAAGCTTTTATCGTTGAACACGCTCTGGTGTCTGACAGCGTATCCATATCACTTTCCCACCTCTGATAACGGCTCATCCAGGGCACACAAATTACAATTTGAGTCCGACAGAGTCCGTTCTAGTTCTCCCATGATGTGATATCCTCAGCTTAAATACCACCTGTCATTTATGAACTGATAAACACTGGCTCAGGATAGTGTTTCATTAGGAACATGAGGGTGGAAAGCATGTGTGTGTTAGTATGTTTTTCATATCACTGAATTAAATAACTAAATCTAGACACACTACTAACTTAACTATATTTTTCAATAGATCATCTACAAGCTTTTAAAGTAACAAACATACTTTTTTTTTGCATGAAAAAAATACAACATCGCCATTTTTAAGTTGCATTGTATTACACATGCAGCTTAAAACAAAAATCATGCAAGTACATTAATGCAAACAATTTTAGCTAAATTTTGTGCATTGCTGTCATGTTCTGAAATGTATCAGACAGGAATTCGCAATGCATGCATTTTAAAATGCATTTTCCAAGCAATCATGTTTGCATATTAATACTTTCTAGCATCACAGCCAAGTGAATGCAAGCAATCATTGTTTTAGTTCATTCAGGCCATTCATATGAATCAAGCAATTCAAAAATAATTGATCAATCAATGCCAATAGCAAAATATTGCATTAAATGCTGCTGTTTTTCAATTATGTTATATAAATTATAATCTATCATTTTATTAATTGTATTTACTGTTAAGTTTGGTAAAAGAGCAATAGATACTGCTCTTATTAGCTTTTACTTTTGCCAACTCTTGTAAAATCATAAAAAAAGTTAGTTGAGCTTTGTTTGGTGTAGCCCCAGAGCCCTTCTGCCCTGACACCACCTTCCTCTGACATTCAATTAACACGATGATCAGGGTGTGAGCGCACATCACCCCGGCCGCTGACAGGTGTTCCGCTCTCAGCGTTCTGGATTAAAGGGCAGGTTAGGTGTTAAGGCTTTGCAAGGCATTGTGGGTACAGTAGTTCTTATGGGATGTGTTGGTGTCACTCAGAGCGGATCTGTGCAGCTGTTACCTGTAAATAAAAAAGGCTACTTCAAAGATTTGAAAGTTATGGCGGAGGAGTAGCTGACTAGCATGGAATCAAAATTTACCTCATTTATTTTCTTAATGCATTTTAGTAGTCTTCATGCATTTAAAAAATCATTTGTGCATTGTGCATTATTTTTAAACACAAAAATGTATTTGTTCATGCAATGCATTTTTGTCTTATTTTATTTTTTATTTTTGAAACAGCATAACTCATTTGTGCATGCATTTATTTAATTATTTTTATCTTTAAACAATTAATTTGTCAATGCATATTATGTTTGTGTCATTGTAATTTCTTTAAATTCATTTTTACTTTTTTCTTGCTCAATAAACTATTAAACTCAGAAATAAATACAAAAAAGTAAATTGCTAATTATGTTTCATTCCTACTTTTAAATTTGAGTCTGCACATAAAGCATCATGTGACTTTTTTTTAATGATATTTAGTTTTTGGTGGGTTTTGTTTTGTTCTTTTTCCCCATCTGCATTTGTTTAATATAATAGAGCAGTGTGAACATTGTTAAACATCTCTATTTTTGTGTTCTTTGTGTTCTCTCTATTTTTGCTTTTGTCAGCCTCGTTGCCCGCTGTGAGTTTGTTTGTTTGTTTGCGTTTGTTTGCACAAATACGGTTTGAACATTGGTTGTTGGTCGTAGAGCGAGACACCGCTCCTCCCGGTTTTCGAGATCTCCACTCAGAACCGCTTCTCCCCTCTTCGCGAAACGGAACGCGATGCTGTGATCATCGGCGATTCCACCGTCCGACACGTCCACGCTACGTTAGGTAAAAGTAAGGTGCACAGTCACTGCTTTCCTGGTGCTCGTGTTCTCGATATCACTGCGCGGGTAACTGAGATCTTGAACGGTGACGAGCGCGTCAGAGCTGTTGTGCTGCAGACGGGAGCTAACGACATTAGGCTGCGACAGACAGAGGTTCTGAAGAAAGACTTCAGGAGCCTTATCGATACGGTACGCAGCACATCGCCTGAAACATCGATTATTGTGTCTGGACCGCTTCCTACGTACCGACGAGGGCATGAAAAGTTTGGTAGATTATTTGCGCTAAATGAATGGTTATTGTCATGGTGCAATGAGCTGAAACTGATTTTTGTAAATAATTGGAATCTGTTTTGGGAGCGACCAAGGCTATTCCGCGCTGATGGCTTACACCCAAGTAGAATCGGGGCAGATCTTCTGTCGGATAACATCTCCAAGATGTTAAATACCATTTGACTAGTAACCAAAAATCCAAATCACAGTCTCTACTGCACCAATTTAATTGATATTAATACTAGTGTAGAACATTGCATAGAAACTGTGTCTATTCCTCGTCTACTAAGATCAAATAATAAATCTACTGCGGGATCTAGAAAAAATCTAATTGTTATTAAAACAAAAAATCTTGCTATTAGTGAACAAAAACAATTTCTAAAGCTAGGTCTTCTAAACATTAGATCGCTCACACCTAAGGCGGTTATTGTAAATGAAATGGTCACAGATAATAATTTCGATGTTCTGTGCCTTACTGAAACCTGGCTTAAACCAAATGATTATTTCGGTCTAAATGAGTCTACTCCGCCAGGATACTGTTATAAGCATGAGCCCCGTCTGATCGGTCGTGGCGGCGGTGTTGCAACAATCTACAGAGATATCCTTAATGTTACTCAGAAAACTCGTCATAGGTTTAATTTGTTTGAAGTGCTTGTGCTAAATGTTACGCTCTTAGATGTAAGAAAAAAATCCCTATTATCTCTAGCATTGGCTACCGTATATAGACCTCCAGGGCCTTACGCCAATTTCCTAAAAGAGTTTGCTGACTTTCTATCAGATCTTTTGGTCAATGTCGATAAAGCATTAATTGTTGGAGATTTTAACATACACGTAGATAATTTAAATGATGCGTTAGGGGCTGCGTTTACAGATTTATTAAACTCCTTCGGGGTCAAGCAAAACGTCACCGGACCAACTCATCGTCTTAATCATACACTCGATTTAATTATATCATATGGAACCGATCCAACCGATATAGATATCATTCCACAAAGTGATGATGTCACTGACCACTACTTGGTAACTTGCATATTACGCACTGCTGTAATATGTCATGCTGCGCCACGTTATCGACCAGGTAGAACAATTCGTCCATCCACCATAGATCATTTCTCAAATAGCTTATCTGATCTGTCTCAGCTGCTGCCTGAACCCAAACGGGTAAATGGAAAAAAACTAATTTAGAGGTCTTTAGAATCGCGTGGAAAGACAGTATGTCACTTTATAAAAAGGCACTTAAAACGGCCAGGGCTGAGCACCTCAGCAAATTAATAGAAAACAACCGAAATAATCCAAGGTTTTTATTTAATACCGTGGCTAGACTAACAAATAAACAGACGTCGTCTGAACAAAATACCTCGTTACAGTTTAGTAGTAATGATTTCATGAACTTCTTCACCGAGAAAATTGAAATCATCAGAATCAAAATCGTAAACGTTCGATCTTTGCTCGCGCCTTATAATTCGGCCGCAATTATCACCCCGCAAGAACAATTACAATGCTTTACAACCATAGAACAAAAAGAGTTAAATAAACTTATCACTTCATCTAAAACAACAACATGTTTATTAGATCCTATACCAACTGAACTACTGAAAGAAGTGTTACCTATAGTGGAAGAGCCTCTTCTCAATATTATTAACTCATCTTTATCTTTAGGTCATGTTCCAAGAACGTTCAAGCTGGCAGTTATAAAACCTCTTATTAAGAAACCACAATTAGATCCAAATAACCTAGCAAATTACAGACCCATTTCGAATCTTCCATTTATGTAAAAAATATTAGAAAAAGTTGTGTCCGCTCAACTCCCGCTGCAAGAAAACGACATCTATGAAAAGTTTCAGTCTGGATTCAGGCCACATCATAGCACTGAAACTGCGCTTGTTAGAATCACAAATGATTTACTTTTAGCTTCGGACCAAGGCTGTATCTCAGTACTAGTTTTACTTGATCTTAGTGCTGCGTTCGATACTATAGATCACACAATACTCTTAGATCGACTACAAAATTACACTGGTGTTCAAGGACAAGCATTAAGCTGGTTCAGGTCATACTTATCTGACCGCTGCCATTTCGTCTATTTAAATGGAGAAAAATCGATTATAACTTCGGCAAACTATGGAGTGCCGCAGGGATCTGTGTTAGGCCCTTTATTATTCTCAATATATATGCTGCCACTTGGTAATATTCTAAGGAAACATGGAATTAGTTTCCATTGTTATGCTGATGACACTCAAATATATATTTCATCAAGGCCAGATGAATACGCTAAATTATCCAAATTGACAGGTTGTGTTAAAGATATAAAAGATTGGATGACGCGTAATTTTCTTTTATTAAATCCAGACAAGACAGAGGTAATACTTATCGGTTCTAAAAACCGTCCACAAAACCTTTCACAGCACGACTTTAACATAGTAGGATGCCCTGTTACTTTATCCGCTACAGTAAAAGACCTGGGTGTTACATTAGACTGCAACCTGTCTTTTGAAAAGCATATTTCATATGTTACAAAAACTGCCTTTTTCCACCTTAGAAACATTGCTAAGCTACGTAATATGCTATCAGTCTCTGATGCAGAAAAGTTAGTTCATGCATTCATGACCTCGAGACTAGATTACTGTAATGCTTTATTAGCTGGTTGTCCTGCATCTTCAATAAACAAGCTACAGTTAGTCCAAAATGCAGCCGCTAGAGTTCTTACTAGATCAAGAAAATATGATCATATAACACCGATTTTATCATCACTTCATTGGTTACCTATAAAGTTCCGTATTAAATACAAGGTATTGCTTTTGACCTATAAAGCTCTAAATGGTTTAGCTCCAGTCTATTTAACGGATCTTCTATCGCCTTACAATCCATCGCGCTCTTTAAGATCACTAAATTCGAGGCTTCTGGTCATTCCTAGGATATCCAGATCCCCCAAAGGAGGCAGAGCATTTTCACATTTAGCTCAGAAGCTCTGGAATAGCCTTCCTGATATTGTTCGTAGCTCAGACTCGCTCTCCCAGTTTAAAACTAGACTGAAGACGCATCTATTTAGCCAGGGATTCATATACATTTTTTATCTTACAGTTACTGTAAATTCGGCCTCTAGTTCATAAACGCCAGAGGAGAACTGGCCCCCGACTGAGCCTGGGTTCTCCCAAGGTTTTTTTTCTCCATTGGGTCATCTGATGGGGTGTTAGGACACCATTAGGTCACTGGATGGAGTTTTTCGGTTCCTTGCCACTGTTGCCTTTGGCTTGCTCAGTTGGGGATATTCAAATTAATTAACCAATCATACCATTGATCAGCTCTACCAAACTTGGATGTCTTTTTTCCAGTAATAAACAAACATTGTTAAGTTGTTTTGATTGATACTGTGAAGCAGCTTTGATACAATCTGAATTGTGAAAAGCGCTATATAAATATATTTGACTTGACTTGACTTGACTTGTTCCACAGAAGAACTCAAGTCAAACGGGTTTGGAACAACGTGGGGGTGAGTAGGACATGACAGGATTTTCATTTATGGGTGAACCGTTCATTTAAGTAATGTGCTGACTTTTAATAAACCTATTTACTTTATAAGTGACCACATGAAGCACCGTTTTCACCTGCCAATCATCAGTTTTCACTGAGCAGACAGACAGATGTGGATATTTCTGATCAGATATTGCACACATACTAGCATCAGACTAGAATAACCACACACACACACACACACACACACACACACACACACACACAAACACACAGATCTCCTACAGATGCATGATGAATGCACAGGATGCGATGTCACACTTGAGTGAGCAGTGTGTGTGTGTGTGTGTGTGTGTGTTGCCATGTGACAGATGCAGCGTGTATCTTCAGGCACGGCTTCCGCGAAAAGTACTCTTCATTTATCAATAATTGGACCTTAATTTCATCTGGCAGAGACTCGAGCGGACAGCGGCACATTAATGAGGCCTCTCGGATCAGCATGCACATATACCCTCAAACTTTCTGGGAACATGCGGAAAATCCACAAAACACACACACATACACACTTAACATAAGCCTTTATGCTTTTATCAATCTTTCTTTTTAAATGAATAAGTAATTTTGATTCTTGGTTCTGAATAATGTGTGTGAAATAGAGGTTATATTGATGTGTTTTTCTCCAGAGAGTTTGGGATTTTGGAAATGACCCAACCCAATCTGGGAAGGTCAGAGGTCAGGTTGGGGATTGGGCCTCATCATGGTCACAGTAATCCTGTTCTGTCACAGATCTATGGGGTCACACATTAAATACTATCAAAATGCAATTCATGACACCATCAGTAAATCAAATTCAGACATAGACTACCACTCAAAAGTATGAGGACGATTAGATTTTATACATTTATTCAAATATTTATACCGTGATACATTTATTTCTGGATTCTTTGATGAATAGAAAGTTCAGAGAATCTTAGAAAGAATCTTTTGTAACATTATAAATGTATTTACTGTCACTTTTGATCAATTTCATCAATTTAATCCTTGCTGAAGGACACCCACCAACAAACACACAAACCCATCCTTCAACTAACCAACTCATCAGCACACTCACCAACCAACTCACCAGCACACTCACCAACCAACTAACTAACCAGCACACTCATAAACCAACTCACCAGCACACTCACCAACCAACTAACTAACCAGCACACTCACCAACCAACTCACCAGCACACTCACCAACCAACTAACTAACCAGCACACTCACCAGCACACTCACCAACCAACTAACTAACCAGCACACTCACCAACCAACTCACCAGCACACTCACCAACCTACTAACTAACCAGCACACTCACCAACCAACTCACCAGCACACTCACCAACCAACTAACTCACCAGCACACTCACCAACCAACTAACTTACCACCACACTCACAACCAACACACCAGCACACTCACCATCCAACCAACCAACTCACCAGCACACTCACCATCCAACCAACCACCTCACCAGCACACCCATCCTCCAACCAACTGACCAACCCACTGTCCAACCAACTCACCAGCACACCCACCATCCAACCAACCAACTCACCAGCACACTCACCATCCAACCAACCAACTCACCAACACACCCACCCTCCAACCAACTGACCAACCCACTGTCCAACCAACTCACCAGCCAACCAACTCACAAACCCACTGTCCAACCAACTCACCAGCACACTCACCAACCAACCAACTCACAAACCCACTGTCCAACCAACTCACCAGCACACCCACTATCCAACCAACCAACTCACCAGCACACTCACCATACAACCAACCAACCAACTCACCAGCACACCCACCCTCCAACCAACTGACCAACCCACTGTCCAACCAACTCACCAGCACACCCACCATCCAACCAACCAACTCACCAGCACACCCACCCTCCAACCAACCAACTCACCAGCACACCCACCCTCCAACCAACCAACTCACCCTCCAACCAACCAACTCACCAGCACACCCACCATCCAACCAACCAACTCACCAGCACACCCACCCTCCAACCAACCAACTCACCCTCCAACCAACCAACTCACCAGCACACCCACCCTCCAACCAACCAACTCACCAGCACACTCGCCATCCAACCATCCAACCAACCAGCTCACCAGCACACCCACCATCCAACCAACCAACTCACCAGCACACCCACCCTCCAACCAACCAACTCACCCTCCAACCAACCAACTCACCAGCACACCCACCATCCAACCAACCAACTCACCAGCACACTCGCCATCCAACCATCCAACCAACCAACTCACCAGCACACCCACCATCCAACCAACCAACTCATCAGCACACCCACCCTCCAACCAACCAACTCACCCTCCAACCAACCAACTCACCAGCACACCCACCATCCAACCAACCAACTCACCAGCACACTCACCATCCAACCAACCAACTCACCAACACACCCACCCTCCAACCAACTGACCAACCCACTGTCCAACCAACTCACCAGCCAACCAACTCACAAACCCACTGTCCAACCAACTCACCAGCACACTCACCAACCAACCAACTCACAAACCCACTGTCCAACCAACTCACCAGCACACCCACTATCCAACCAACCAACTCACCAGCACACTCACCATACAACCAACCAACCAACTCACCAGCACACTCACCCTCCAACCAACTGACCAACCCACTGTCCAACCAACTCACCAGTACACCCTCCAACCAACCAACTCACCAGCACACCCACCATCCAACCAACCAACTCACCAGCACACCCACCCTCCAACCAACCAACTCACCCTCCAACCAACCAACTCACCAGCACACCCACCATCCAACCAACCAACTCACCAGCACACTCGCCATCCAACCATCCAACCAACCAACTCACCAGCACACCCACCATCCAACCAACCAACTCACCAGCACACCCACCCTCCAACCAACCAACTCACCCTCCAACCAACCAACTCACCAGCACACCCACCATCCAACCAACCAACTCACCAGCACACTCGCCATCCAACCATCCAACCAACCAACTCACCAGCACACCCACCATCCAACCAACCAACTCACCAGCACACCCACCCTCCAACCAACCAACTCACCCTCCAACCAACCAACTCACCAGCACACCCACCATCCAACCAACCAACTCACCAGCACACTCACCATCCAACCAACCAACTCACCAACACACCCACCCTCCAACCAACTGACCAACCCACTGTCCAACCAACTCACCAGCCAACCAACTCACAAACCCACTGTCCAACCAACTCACCAGCACACTCACCAACCAACCAACTCACAAACCCACTGTCCAACCAACTCACCAGCAACTGTTTCTCTCGTGCCCCATATTGAAAAAAAAAGCGAATTATTTAGTGTTAAACTAGTTGACACTAGTCTGCGGCGCGCTACGGCTGCGACACCGGAGTAAGAAACACCGGAGCACCGGAGCTCATCGCACCCACTCTAGTCAATGCTTGTGTTTACACCAGCCGCGACGCTGCGTTTCAGAAGCATCCCAGAAGCGGCTCTCCGCATCGCTTCACTAAAGAGGTGTGCTACGTCTATTTTCAACGGACGCCGCGTCCAAGCCGCACCGTAAATACAAAATAACAGTAAATAAACACTGTAAATTTTAAAATAAACACCCTGTAAAGACTCCCAATTGTATTGCACACCAATATATCCTTGGTAGAAACCATAGACTGTAAGGTAGAAACCCAAAAATCAAGAAAAATCACATCGGACAGGCAAATCACATGGTCTCGCGCATCCAGTCGCGTTGCTTCTGAAATGCTCCTGGTGTGAGTTGGCACCGCTTGGAGGACAGAATAAAATCTTGTCGGAGCCGTAATGCACTGCAGACGTGTGCAGTGTACAAAAGGGGTAAAGTCGAGAACAGTTCAGACGGTTCTCGTTTATAGTTATCTTATTCATAAGTGTTTAGAAAAACCCTGCACGAACGCTCAGTCACATAATCATCATTCAGATCACCGCTAGGGGGGCTTGAGATTATCATAGGGGGGGCTAAGCCCCCCCAAGCCCCCCCTTGACGCCGGGTCTGCCACCATCCAACCAACCAACTCACCAGCACACCCACCCTCCAACCAACCAACTCACCCTCCAACCAACCAACTCAACAGCACACTCACCATCCAACCAACTCACCAGCACACTCACCATCCAACCAACTCACCAGCACACTCACCATCCAACCAACCAACTCACCAGCACACTCACCATCCAACCAACCAACTCACCAGCGCACACTCACCATCCAACCAACCAACTCACCAGCACACTTACCATCCATCCAACCAACCAACTCACCAGCACACTTACCATCCATCCAACCAACCAACTCACCAGCACACCCACCCACCAACCCACTGTCCAACCAACCAACTCACCAGCACACTCACCCACCAACCCACTGTCCAACCAACCAACTCACCAGCACACCCACCATCCAACCAACCAACCAACTCACCAGCACACTCACCATCCAACCAACCAACTCACCAGCACACTCACCATCCAACCAACCAACTCACCAGCGCACACTCACCATCCAACCAACCAACTCACCAGCACACTTACCATCCATCCAACCAACCAACTCACCAGCACACTTACCATCCATCCAACCAACCAACTCACCAGCACACTCACCCACCAACCCACTGTCCAACCAACCAACTCACCAGCACACCCACCATCCAACCAACCAACTCACCAGCACACTTACCATCCATCCAACCAACCAACTCACCAGCACACTCACCCACCAACCAGAGTTTTTGCCAGATTTGGTTCATTTTAAATGCCTCAAAGTAAACCCTCACGCTTAAATACTATATCAAATATTTGGCTTTTAAAGTAGTTCATTATACAGAGTTTTAGCTAGACCAGTTAAATCCAGTCTTCAGCAGATTATCCATTAATACCATCTCTGACTGTACGTTTGTGGAACAGGCCTTTTCAATGTCATCATTAAATAAGAAGATTGTTAATCTCTCATTCTTCTGTCCTAAACAGGGTTATTTTACAGCTTGCAACATAATCTCACGTCCAGTAATCTCTCTCTTTCTGTCTCACTGGCTCCGCTGCTCGCTTATCCCTGGTAATTTAATTACAAATTACATGATTAAAAATTCATTAAAGTATTAGATATAAAGAACATGTATTTCCATCAGGGAGAGAGCGGTTATTACACTGACCCCGGCGGCACTGGCCCCGGGAGTGTTTTACCCCCTCCACATCTCTGGCTCACAGGTTTTTTTTTTAGTAAAATCAATTACACTCTTTTAATAAAGTAAAAACACCTGAGACTTCTTGAAGAGCACAGACAACCCTTGTCATAATTGTGTTTTTTGGTTTGTATGTTTTATCTGTCAAAACACTTCTGACTCTGTATGGATTTTTTTTTCAGTGTTTTAGTTCAGAAGGTTTTTCTGATTATTGACGCCTGTATTCTGTGTCTCGTGAAGGCCAAAATACTGGAAAATGCTGTTAGAAATATTACCTACCAAACAGTAATATAATAACATGTTACCAAACTGGTTTCCCAAACACTTCAGCAGCCCTTCATCTTCCATTGTCTGGACAAACTGATGATCCCTGGGATGACTGGGATAGGAGACAGTGTTTATACACTAATGGTCAAAAGTTTGGAATAATTAAAGTTTTTAATGTTTTTGAAAGAGTCTCTTCTGCTCACCAAGGCTGCATTTATTTGATGAAAAATACAGTAAAATGTGAAATATTATTACAATGTAAAGCAGCAGTTTTCCATTTGAATATATAGTAAAGTGGAATTTATTCCTGTGATCAAAGCTGAATTTTCAGCATCATTACTCCAGTCTTCAGTGTCACATGATCCTTCAGAAATCATTCTAATATGATGATTTGATGCTCAAGAAACATTTCTGATTATTATCAATGTTGAAAACAGTTGTGTTGCTTCATATTTATGTGGAAACTGCAATACACTACCATTCAAAAGTTTGTGGCAAAATTTTTTAGAAAATTTATAATAATTAAAACTTTAATTTGGTAAAGACGCATTAAATTGATCAAAAGTGACAGTAAAGACACTTATAATGTTACAAAGATTTATATTGAAGAACCATAAAAAAGTATGGTTTCCACAACTTTTTTCAACATTTATAATAATCGTAAATGTTAATGAGCATCAAATCATATTAGAATGATTTCTGAAGGATCATGTGACACTGAAGACTGGAGTAATGATGCTGAAAATTCAGCTTTGATCACAGGAATAAATTACACTTTACTATAAATTCACATGGAAAACAGTTCTGTTAAAAGAATAATAACTGTATTTTACATCAAATAAATGCAGCCTTGGTGAGCAGAAGAGACTCATCAAAAGCATCATATCATGTACATCCCGAAAACGACACTCTTCATCTTCTGCTATTTGTCTGCTGTCTTCTCATTTGCAGTTTTAACACCAGAAATGGCGTCGAAAACTCGCTAAGAAGTAAGGATTGATAAAACGAGGCACTTGCTTTTAATGACAGTGGTATGAGATCATTATTCTGAAATAAATAATCTAATTGACTTCCTCTAGGTGCGTCTGGCTTGCAGCACTGGGCCGCTTTGGATCCAGGTGTGAACGGGCAGGTGAGAGCGAGTGAGCGATGGCGTGTCAGGTGTGATCGCTGCTTGAACGCAGTCATTTGCTCTGTTCTCACGTCTCAGGAGAGACAGCATTAATGACACGTTTGTCATGCTCCGTTCCCAGATTAGATTACTGCGCTAATTCCTCGGCGAGACTCGCATGGCGGAGCGCGATCCCTCCATTAGCGTTATTACCGACGGTGTTAGCAGCAATTAGTTGTCAATCAATTTGGAGGAGAGATCAGAGTGACATTACTGACCTAACGGAAAGCAGTAACTGGAAAGTGCACTAAATAGGCAGCAATCAAACACTTTTTTTTTACAGTGTACAAGCTAAATACTAACACACATCATGGGCCTGAATGAAACGCATTCAAACATTTGCACACACATAGACTGTTGAATTTAGGGTCAAAGGTCAAGTTCAATTTATACATGCACCTTTGTCAGCTCAACAGCGTTTGTTTGGCTCAAAGTTCAGAGTTTAAGTGGCTGTTTTTGCTCGCATTGAGGAACTTCACAAGCTCCTTTTGTTCACTTACAGACTGACAAATGCCATGATCCGGCGAGTAAAGACGGCTGAGCTTTGACCTCAGAAACAACATCAATAACGTGAAACGCTGAAGGTTTGGCCCTGATGAAGTCCAACGGCGAGATGTCAAGTACCGCTGAAGGTTTCTGCTATTGATGATTCCAGGTAAATAAATGAGAAATTCAGTGAGGGGTTCTGTGTGAAAGTGCATGAATAAATTCAATTCAGGAGTTTTTGTGCATTGTTGTTTTAGATTGAAGAGTGAGAACAGTTAAAAATAGCTATATTTCTATCCAAAGCTGCGAATTTAACTTGACTTTCAGAAACACCAAACCAACATTTGAGATTTGAGCCTCATTTTGAGCTTAACATTTGAGCCTCTGCTGAGGGAAAGCCACATGAGTTTATTGTTGTGCATTGAGGAATTTATTCATTAAACGTGTTTCCATCTTAGTTTATGTGCATGTTTTCTTATCGGATCTGCCTCAAATTTTTTTAATGCACATTTTTTAAATTTATGCTTATGCTAAATGATTAAATGTAAATCTCAACAAAGTGTGCTTTGATTGGCCAAGATACCAAATACCTCAATATGAACTCATCAAAGATCTGAGCTGATCTCTAAGGCTGTGTTTACACCTGGTATTAAGATCCATTTTGGTGGAACGAATCACAAGTGGACAACGCTAAACACGGGTATAAACAAGGTCTAAAACGTCTCAAGCTTCTCCACTTTCAACCACTTCCAGAGGGAGTCGAAAACGCTTTCGTAGTGTAAATGCTCATGTGATCGAATGTGTTCAAACAGCCACTAAAGACCATCTATTCATATATGTAAATTGCGTGAGCTTATTTTGTCCATTAGATCGAAAGATCTGAAAAAACACGTACATTAAAGGATTAGTTCACCTCAAAATGAACATTTCCTAATAATTTACTCATCCCAATGCCATCCAAGATATCCATGTCTGTCTTTCCTCAGTGAAAGAGTAATTAATTTTTTTTTGAGGAAAACATTTCTGGATTTTTCTTCGAATAATGGACTTCAATGGCAACCAGCGTTTTGAAGTCCAAATCAATGCAGTTTCAAAGATCTTTGAAGTGCTTCAACAGTCTGTGATGACGTAGTTCCCGGCGCGTTGCAGATCAGATATATATGCAGATATATATATATATTTTTTTTTTAAATTGACCTATCGTTTCGCTAGATAAGCCCCTCCTCCTCAGCTGCGATCGTGCACAGACTGTTGAAGCACTTCAAAGATCTTTGAAACTGCATTGATTTGGACTTCAAAACAGTGGTTGCCATTGAAGTCCATTATTCGAAGAAAAATCCAGAAATGTTTTTTTTTTTTTTTTTTACTTTCTCTTCCACTGAGGAATGAAAGACATGGATATCTTGGATGGCATTGGGGTGAGTAAATTATTAAGAAATTTTCATTTTGACAATCCTTTAACCCACCCATAGACCCTCCACTCGAAGAAATCAGGACAGAAGTGGTTAAAACAGCAGGTGTGAACAGGAATGTGTCTCCCTCGTCTACTTGTGATCCGATCGACCAAAACGCATCTTGCACGATTCATACAAGGTGCTTAAAGTACTTGAATCTGACTTTTTGAAATTTAAGTCCTGGGAAAAGTCCTTAAAAACAGCCATATTTATAAAAAGTTCCTTGAAAAGTGCTTAAAATATTGAAAGACAATATATGTGAAATTAGTGTTTAATTTTATTGATAAAACAATCTTTTCACACTAAATCAATGCTGCAGTCCGTCTGATATAGATATAGAGCAATTTTGCATGGCTATGAGTGTGATATTGCTTATAAATATCCACGTATATGATACAGCTTTCATTCTTCCGGTCAATTATATATTCATGGGAGAAAAAATCAGTTTGAACAAGGAAAGCTGTAACGATTGAAGTCCAATGGAGGCAAGTAAGGTGAGAACCCAAACGCAATTTATTTACTAAAAGAACACAATCAAACATAAAACAAAAATATGGCAAGGCATGAAAACTCAAAACTAAAGCAGGAACATTAACATAGACTAGAAAACAAGACTACAGGAGCCTGGACATGGAACAATCAATACTCGACAAAGACACTGGGCAAACAAGAGAGCTTAAATACACACACTACTAATGACAAGACAAGGGACACCGGTGAACAGTTAACCAATTACTACACGACACAACAGACAAGGGAACACATGGCCGGATCACAAGACTAAAACCAGGGGATCACATGACAGACAAAAGACAGGAACAAGAAACAAACACCCAAAACGTGACAAAAGCAATATCTTTGTCATAGTATCATTTCAATGGTTAAAGTTACTACAGTCATTGCATGTGCTGCACTTTATTTACACCGTTTTGTTTCATTAGTTTATTTTTGTTTATCTGTTTACCTTTTTTAGAATTTAAAAGATAATAAAGATATTGTTTGATAAGTAAGATCTCTGATTGTAGTCCTTGAAAAGCAAAAAATAGTGGTTGAAAAAGTCCTGGAATTTAATTTTACAGTATCTGTACAAACCCTACCAGCTGTAAACAAGGCCTAGACTGTCCTCAGGTGTGTGTTTGTTCTCATCCCTGCGTTTCCTTCCAGTGGTTTTGTCTGTCAGTAGTGTTTGGTTAACTCTGTGACATGTCAGCGTTTGATAAACAGATGGCCTGTACCGGCTCACCGTGGGGACGGCACTCAGTGACCCAGTGCAGTGTGGGTAGAGAACGGGTGTCAGCAGTCTTTCTGTGCGCCACGCTCTAATGAATAATAATCCCGTGTGTGTGTGTGACAGACGGCGAGGGGGAGTTTCGGGGAAGGGGAGAAACTTGAAGGCGATGCTAATTCAGTAATTCCACAAACTCCTCGGACGGATGTTTTTGTCGTTTCTGGACGGGCTCCAGAATCGGAGGGTGGGGGGGGGGGGGGGGGGGGGTGACGTTCGCTTTGATGAAGAGCCTCACCTTTACAGCGTGAAACGTGTGTCCGCGATGCAGAGACGCTCTCATCAATCCTCCGGTGTGTGTGTTTGTGTGTACGAGCACTCGTGAGTTGGGTCAACACAACCTCTCTTGTCTGAATATTTGAGATTTCCTTCTGTGTTTATAAGTTTGAGATGTCCCTGTGCGGCCCGAACGCTCCACCTGTGTGTTTACATGCGGATTCATAACACAGAAACGCTGGAAAACTGCATCTAAACAAGGACGGGATGGTGTCACGGGGAGGTCAAAGCCACCGGGATCTTGCTAAATTACTTTTAGTCTACAGAGACACGGTCAATTCTCACTTTTAACTAACCATGACTTAATGTGCCTTAATAAACTCCTAATTAGTGCTTATTAATAGTTAGTAAGGGAGTTGTTAAGTTTAGGTATTGTAGGATTAAGGGATGTAGAATATATTCATAAGGCATTAATATGTGCTTTATAAGTACTAATAAACAGGCAATATCCTAGTAATATACATGATAATAAGCAAGTTAATTAGTCCTCAAACTAAAGTTTTACCCACATTAAATAAGTTTTGTATTTATAAATGCTGTAGAAGTTCATGTTCACTACACTGTGAAAAAAGTAATATGCACACAACTAGTTAAAAGTGAGAATTGGACATTAAATGCATTTTTACCAAGTTTTCATTATCCATTGCAATATTTCAGAAGCAAATGTCAAATGACAAGTTTCTAATATTAACAATTTACAAAGTGCTTTGAAGTTATAAAATATTAATTGCAAAATGTGATTTTTCAAACTCAGTCTTGTTGAAAAATATATTAAAAGACCATGTTTTTTATGTCTTAAAATATGAATATTGATCAAAATATCAAAAGACATCGTTTTTCCATGTGAATTAAAATGTATTGTTTTAAGTATAAACTCACTTCATTTTGAGAAATGTCCCCCCCCCCACAAAAAAAAAGAAAAAGAGACTTATCTTCAGTTATTTTGCTTCTCAGATAAATGTATCTTGATTTATGAATGTTTAGATATTTGTACTGGAAAAAAAGACAAAAATACTGAGGAAGAAATTCACTTGTTGTGTTTCACCACATGATATCCCACAGGAAATATGCTCAGATGTTGCTCTCTTATTGCAATATTTCAGAAGCTGATAATTATGAGATGAAATTAATGTCAAATTACAAGTTTTTATTGTTAAGAATTTATGAGTTGCTTTTATCCTATTCACTGCAAAATGTGATTTTCTGACTCAATCTTGTTTTAAATCAAGATGCATTTACTTGAGATGTGAAATGACTTATATTATGAAGTCTTGCTTTGAACTTTTTTCCCCTCTTGACTTAAATTCTTGTTTTAAGCATAAACTAATTTATATTTTGATACATTTCTCAAAGAAAGAGACTGTAAAATAGAGACTGATAACTGTAAAAATGACTGTTTTAATCATTCTAATTCTATAAGAATAGCAGTTCACACCACAACTAACGATAACGACAAAGAAAAACCATATCGCTGGAATTTTTCCCAGCTGATGAACAATAAAAACATTGACAGCCAATCAGAATTCATCAGCTTTAACGAGCTTGAGCATTTAAAGCGACAGGCGACAAAAGTGCAGCGCGAGGTTATAATAAGCAGAATGATATCGTCCTTTGGTGTGAACGTTATGGAAGCTTGTTTCTGCCACAGAATTAATAAATTCAACTTTTCATCTCAGAATGGTGAGATATGAGAATTTATATCTCAGAGAATAAAAGTCAGAATTGTGAGAAGTCGCAATTACATTTTTTATTTTCTCCTGGTCGGAAACAACAAGCTTCCAAAATATACCAGTTGGACGATCAATGACTTCTGAGACTGGTCTATTCAGTTACACCAAAGTTCATTAAAAAGACAAGTGATTTCCTGGTTTTATTTATTAGCTAGAATGGGTATAACTCAATATTTTAGCTAATTGCAAAAGCTGAATAATAACGCTGTCAAATCACTAGCCAATTAGGCGGGTTCCTTATTATGTTTACTCACTTTGCTGGGAAAGTTCGTGCAAACCAAATCTGCGCAGATTAAGCGCAAATACTAAGCTTGTGAGTCATCGTGATATATTAAATGCAGATTACGTGAACACACACGTCACTTCGCAACAAATAACGGCACGCTTGTTCATTTCCATTGAAGCAAAAGCGAAGATTAAAAAGATGTTCTTTGTACTGCATTGTCCACCTAAAATACATTTTTGGTGAAAAGGATGAAAGAGGAAGGGAGGAGATGCTGGATGACAGGATTTTTTGTTTGAATAAGAAAATAATGTACGAAATTCGAATTTTATAAAAAAAAAAGATTGGCCAAATGTGTCGGTGAGTGAAAAAGTGAATTTCAAACCCTGATTATATGGATGTATTACAGCAGCGTGATAGGCCACAGGATAATTCATCAGATGATGCTCTTTTAAAGATCAGGTCACTTAATTGACAGGGATTAACTTTGTCTCTAACATTTCTCCTTATTAGAAAACAGGCTTGAATGAGTCAGTAGTCGTCATCCAGTAATAATCACTTTAAAGCTGTAAATTGATCATTTTTGAGTTCATATTGAGATCTGACTTTCGATCGCAGACTTTGAAATGTGAGCACAGTTTGAGAAACTCACTTCTGAAACTCTAGTGGAGTTCCCCATTTCATCGATATATATATATATATATATATGTATGTATGTATATATATATATATATATGTATGTATATATATATATATATATATATATATATATATATATATATATATATATATATATATACATATATATATATATATATATATATATATATATATATATATATATATATATATATATATATACATATATATATACATATATATATAAGAAGAAAGATACTAAAGGTGTGCTTTTTTTGTCCTGTGGGTTTATTCATAAATTTCTTCCTGTGCTTTAAATGCGTGTCTAGTCGAAGTGAGAAATGTGTGCTGGATCAGACTATTGTAATTTGCATAGTTGTCACACTCCGACTGCAGCGTTGCACTCTGGGTAAAATGTAACACATTTGACTTGTCAAAACGCGCACCGCTGCGATTATCAGGAAACCAGCTTCAACGACACACGTTTGGATGTGTGATATCACCCCCACTTCTCTTATTTAATTCTCTTTCTCCCCTGTGCGCTTCTCGATAACGATCGGAAAGGGTTTGCGTGTGTCTGACATGTTCGGAGGATTGAGTTATTAGCTTATTGTGTGTATTAATGCCGTCTGAGCGGTTCGAAGGCTCACGGAGACGTGTTGTTTGTCTGTAAGGCTTCATCATCTGTCGTGTTTTTACTGCGGTTTGTGTATTTCACACATCTCTCATGCACAAGAAAATAAATTGGACTTGGTTTACGTGGATTCAGGCACATTAAAAGGCAGAGTCGGAAAAAATTACAGATTTTTCACTTTTTGGGTGAACTGTCCCTTTAAGGGAGCAGATTTGGTTTTAACTGTGGTAGAACGTTTCATTTGTTAATCACATTACACTGTAAAAAAATGATATGATCAATAAGTTATGACAACATGTTTTTACATTTTACACAAAATGTCAGCTTTTTGTGTTATACAAGATTCAACTCAATCAGTTTAATGTAATTTAACTTGAAATGACTTAAACATCCAAGTTGATTGTTATTAAAAATTTAAAGCAGGAACTTTTTTTCACCGTGTAGTGTACATGAACTTCTACAGCATTTATAAATACAAAACTTAATGTGGATAAAAGTTTAGTTTGAGAACTAATTCTCACTATTTACTTGTTTATTATCATGTATATTACTAGGATATTGTCTGTTTATTAGTACATATTAATTTCTTATTCTGCAAGATCATATTCTACATCCCTTAAATCTATAATACCTAAACTGAACAATGGCCTAACTAACTATTAATAAGCACTAATTAGGAGTTTGAGGCAAAAGTTGTAATTAATAGTGAATATTTGTTCCCCAAACTAAAGAGTGACCGTTAATGTTAATTTATTTTTCCCAATACGTAAAAATAAAATCTGTTAATGCACTGTGAACTAACATTAACAATGAACAATTGTATTTTGATTAACATTTACAAATAAATGCTGTAAAAATGTATTTCTCATGGTTAGTTCATGTTAAGCAATGCATTATCTAATGAGAGTGTTAGAGATTAAGAAAATTTTTCTGTGTTGTAAGAATATAAAAACACCACGGTGCATCTTTAAAATGTCCCTATACAGTATGTGAAAGCTGAGCATTTATGTGTGTGTGGATGCACTTTAATTGAACAGTGTTTGTTTCCCATTATGTGCACACATACTGAGTGAACTGAAACAGTTTAATCCTCCCAGAAAACACGGCTCGTCGCGTCCTCATGCTGCAATCCTGTGCAACTCTCAGATGAGTGTAGAGGTCAGAGAGTTTGTGCTGCGTTTGATGGGACACATCGATCATGCGCTTAAATAGGTCTGGATAGATATCGTGTGATTTCTCTTGTAGGAGGATAGTGGGGCGCTGGTATCAAAGAGAGTCCTATAGTCTCAAGTTTGTTCATGTCGGCATGTTGCAATAACTATAATTGTGATAATATTCAGTGAGCATTGATTGAGCCTTTTGGGGTTTTTTTGCAGTACAATTCCTCCCCTTGTTTTAACATGATGTGTGAAAATTGATCTGTTTTCTTCCATTCTAAATTTTAATCTGATTGTAAATGAATCTGATGTAGTTTATTAAAGCAATAAGCCATGACAGGTTGTGTGTTACAGTCATTTTACCATGGTAAAGATGTTACTTGTTGTTATGCATAATGTGAAGTTGAAGAGGATGGTAAGGAGTAGTGCCAAACACTTGTCCCAAACAGTGAGTAATAACTTCTTTGCGGTGCATAGATCCAAAAGAGCTCAAAAAGCAGAAGAAAGATCCGCACATGAATATAGGCCAAAAAGCTCACAGGATTTTATTGTCCAGAGGCCACAAATAAAGTGCAAAAAAGTGCAAGGTGTGCAAAATGTTTTCGGGTTCAACCCTTCATCAGTGCCATGTGTTTCCAAGCATATATCTGTGGTAATTTACACACTTTTTTACCTGAATCAATGTAATATACCGGAATCTGACTTTATCCCATAGAAAAATATTTGCATAAATAATCTACATAATTATACATGCATATCACATCAGTCGTCTATTCAAAAATTTGAAAAATATTCTCATTCCCATTATTAAACATCACAAAAAACTATTATAACAATACCTACACATGTCACATGATTAGACATTGAAATGCAGAATTAAACATCAAAATCAACCATTTATAGAAAACAATTGATAGTTAATTCCTCATTCGTGCCACATTTTAGGTCAAAAATCCATTTACATTCCCTCTGTAAAACCCGAAACCGTTTTGTGCACTTTTGCACTTTATTTGTGGCCTCTGGACAATAAAATCCGGTGAGCTTTTTTGGCCTGATGTGAAGTTGAGAAATGTAACCATAATGTAATGCATTACCTGTGAATTTGTACAGCGAGAACATGTTTGACGAGTAGTTTCAGGTGTTTAAGTTGAATTAAACTGTGCTTTTGAAACAAACTGACTGAGAAAAGTTACATTTTGAGCCATGAAGTTTCTGCATAGTTGGAGTAAAATGATGCGAGGACAAGCAAAAGCATGTTTCAGCGTGCTTCAGTTAATCAGAATCCACGGGCTTTGCGTTGTAATAGACATTGATTTGGACTAAGCGTCTCGCGCATCAGCTGTAATTAACCCTTCACCCGCTGCGTGTGTTTAACCGGCCCGTTCCATCCGTTCCTGCACACACGTCCTAATTACGCATTTGGCAGCTTCGGATTGTTCCCCTAAAAGTCAAAGCGGTGAACACTAAGTGATGTATTGGCAGCTGTCGGTTTATTTGTTTAGTTTATTTTTGTTTTATCAGTTTTTTTTTGTGGAAGGCGTTAACTGACCTCAGCAGCGTCAGAGCTGATCATGCACCTGCAGCGAGGTCACCAAACATCCGACCATTAACACACACACACACATACACACACACGTCGCACGTCTCGGCTGGCGTGTGGTTCGAGATCCAGAGTGTGGTTTGATTGAAAATGACGCTGTAATTGCAATAAAATGGCACTTTTGTGTGGGTGTGTGAGCGTCACACTCCTCGCTGTTATGCAAGCACACGTGTTCCAGTTGTAAATGAAGTGGTCTTGTGTCCAGTGCGCTTGTTGAGGATTTGAGATTCTCAAACTGACGTTTCGATCAGAGAAACAACTGAGGAACTGAATAATGAACACCTGTAGACAAACACGCTACTCATTTATTAATATTAGTCAGTGCATTAACCAACATGCACTAACAATGAACAATATCGTTACAGCGTTATATTGTTTGTGAGTGTGTGTGTGAGTGAGTCTGTGTGTGTTTCTGTGTCTGTGTGTGTTTGAGTGTGCGCGCATGTGAGTTAGTGAGTGAGAGTGTGTGTGTGCGTGTGTGAGGGTGTTTGTGTGAGTGTCATGAGTGTGTATGTGTGCATCATGAGTGTGTATGTGTGCGCGTGTCTGAGAGTATGTCGTGAGTGAGTGTGTGCATGAGTGTCATGAATGTGTGTGCTCTTGTGCGTCCAGGAGTGTATCGTGAGTGTGTGTGTGTGTGTGTGTGTGTGTGAGAGAATGTGTGTTGTGTTCAAAAGGGGAGGAGAGGAGGTGCTGGGGTCACTGGTTTTGTAGGTGCTGCCTATTTAGGGAGCATCAGCTGGGAGGAGAGTCACACACGGGTCATTACGTGTGTGTGTGTGTGTGTGTGTGTGTGTGTGTGTGCAGGTGTGCCCTATGAAGGAGCTCATGGCACCATGGAGGGATGCAAGTGCTCAGTGACACCTCATTTCACCAGCCGCCTACACACACACACGCACACGCACACACACACACACCTCATATCCCCCTTTCATACGCATGAAGTTCTAGAGTTTCTGTCTGTGAAGCATGTTGACAGAACCTCTTTGTCGCCCCACTGGAAATAAAAATCATAAGCAAAATTTCTTAATATCTCATATCTTTCCTTTGTTTTTATAGTTATGTTCCCCTTTTTCATACTGTATGTAGGTTAGGGTTACCGTTAGCATGGGTAGTTAACATGAAACGCATGACCATTGAGTGTCTCCTCATGCATTTTTCTTTCATGGACCACCAGACTTTTTGAGGGACTTGTGTGTACTGTGTATAATTATTTTGTATCATGCAATATTTGCATGTATATACTGTGTGTATATATATATATAATTATACATAATTTATATTATATATAAATATAAATATTTTG
>JAPDVR010000014.1:40862649-40882649 GCA_026230005.1 Gila orcuttii | reverse complement strand
TATAATTAGTGATGTTTGTGCTGATCTTTTCCCTCCAAAATGATGTCCTGGATGATGATGTCATTAAGGAACTGGCTTGTGTTAGTTAAAGAGATTTTACAAATATTTTACGGCATGGAAAATGACATTTAGGACACAAGGAAAACTATAAATTGATCATCAATTAAAACAATATTTTATTTAAAATGTTCATTAGAGGTATGTTAATGCAATGCAGTTGTTATAGTATTTATTAATCTGTTAATGTTAGTTAGTAAAAATGCAACTGTTCATGTTATCTCATCTCCATTACATAATACAATTACAATTAGGATTATTTTTATTGATACTTCATGTTAACTAATTAACTAATGTTAAGAAATGGAACCTTATTAAATTATGAAACGCGTTGGATGTAGATGTGAACATTTTCATATTCCAATATTCCAAAACGATATGATTTCCATCTATAATAATTGTGAGTTACTGTACTGCACAACATTAAAGACTCGTTCTGTATATTGTGGACGTTAACATGATATTTCATCCGCAGTGACTCGCATATGTTACACGAACAGTCCATCATTAATGTTTGCATGTCGGCGCTACAACTACGACAGAAAAACACGCCGCAGAAACACCTTTAAAAACAAAAAAACAACAAATCCAGCAAAAAAATAGTGCTGCAACAAAGAGCTGCTGCCATTTTCTGCCTCGCTTTGATTAATGCTTTTTTTTCTGCCTAATAAAAGGTTCACAAACCATCTGTTTTACTCCCTAATGCCTTGCCCAAAGGTTCCTCTCTCCTATTTCAGGCAACGGGCCAAGCAACATTCCACACACACACACACACACACACACACACACACACACACACACACACACACACACACTCTCTCTCTCGCCTATTTTCTCTTTCGTCTCCCCTGTAAACAAGCTGCCTCTCTTTTTAATCTGCCGCTGCCATTTTCTTCTCATCGTTATGCATATTCATCGCCAGTAAACATTTTCATCGACTACATTTAATATCCTGCACTAGCAATTACTGCTGGCTGTTGTGTTGTGGAGTCTCTCGCCCGTCTCTCCCGCTAACAGCTGGCCCGCAGATGCGGCCCGGGGCCAAACGCGCACAATAAAAACCTACAAGATGCCAGTGGAATTTGTTTAAGAGAAGACGGCCTTTTCTTTCTCTGTTTGCTTTCCGTTTCCGTCTTTCCCGTGTTCACACGTTCTCTCGTTCCCTCCGTCTTTGTCACGTCGTGTTTTATAGCTGTCGGTCTGGATCCACACAGTGTCGATTGAAATCCGCTGAGACGATGGACCTGTGTTGGTTTGCTTTGGTTGTGCTGAATACTTGAGTAAGGTTTTATGTCACGATTTAATGCGTTGAGTATTTAGCAGGGCTGTCATAGGTTTTTATTATCGTTTTGGGTTTGGTCAACTGTGTTGCTTGAAATAAAATGAGCTTTAACTGATATAAAAATGCTTATTTCAGCTAGTTGCCAATGCAACATTTCTCATTTTGTTTAGTTTAACTTGATTTACTAAAATGAAAACTGAAATAAAAATGAGCGGTCAAATCGATCACTTGCGATTAATCGCATCCAACATGAAAGTTTGTGAGAATACGGTGTATTATATATTTACAAACTTTAATGTTAGATGCGATTATTCAATTCAACAGACCTAAAATTAATAAAAAACTATATAGACCTATTTAAAAAAAGAAATGCTTGCAATAAAATTACTAAAAAATTAACTAAAACTAATTCAAAACATTAAAAACTACTGTATCATCCTCAGGAAGCGACACCATTTTGGAGGGAAATCAACAGCACACACTTCAGTGGATTTAATGAATTATTTTTGCACTTTTTTACCTTAATAATATAATGACGATAAGCAAAGTGAAGGACAGCATCATGTTTAGTTGGTTTGTGTCTCTCACAATCATTCCATCATGTGTGATCAAATTGCACGAGTCGCGATAATTCCAACATGCCAAAAGATGATCGAATGGGTCAAACTGGTGGAAACTGACAGGCTAATTATGAAGCAGTTCTTCTCATTTCAGAAGTCCACTGACATGAACCATGAGATATTCATGGATCTCCCCCTCGGTGCAGGTGTGTGACTGCAGAGAGAGAGAGAGAGAGAGTGTTATTCATCCCCAGGGGGCACTGTTAGCCCTCCACTTCAACATGAACAACCTGCACCATGTGGCCCCCAAACACACACACACACACACACACACACACACACACACACACACACACACACTCCAGCTGCAGAAGGTGGTGGTGACAGACATTCATTTGGTGCTTCATATCATGACACAAAAGACATCTTCCATCAAGAGTCCACACGCCTCCTGCTCATCCGCAGATCCCGAGCACAGGTGTCCGTTCCCACAGAAACATCATGTGTGCAAGTATAGCACTTATGAGTGGAAAAGTTACAGTGATAATCTAAACTTGACATCAAACCTGCCTTAAATATGACACCTTATTTATATATATATATACTATATGCTTTGTAATGTATGTATATACACTATACCAGTCAAAAGTTTTGGATCGGTAAGATTTTTTATGTTTTTAAAAGAACTCTCTTCTGCTCACCAAGGCTGCAATTATTTGATTAAAAATACAACAACAAAAAAACAGAAATATAATTACAATAACTGTTTTCTATTTTAATATATTTTAAATATATCAAAGCTGAATTTTCAGTGTCACATGATCCTTCAGAAATCATTCTAATATGATGATTTGATGCTTCACAATATTACCGTTTTTTATTTATTTTTTATTTTTAATCAAATAAATGCAGCCTTGGAGAGCAGAAGAGACTTACCAATCCAAAACTTTTGACTGGCAGTGTAAGTACCATGGTACTTTTATTACCAAAACGTCAGATGTAAACTTGACTAATTTAGGTAATTTGTATGAGTGACTTGTGGGAATGTTAGAGGAAGGTTACCGCTACTAAACATGACTAATGCACAGAGATTGAACAGGACACACACACACACACACACACACACACACACACACACACACACACACACACACACACACACACACACACACGGCATAATCCCACAATGCTCCACCTCCTGCTACCAAAGCTCATCTGAGTTGCTGCCGGTGGACTTGAAAGCCGAAGAATGTGGGAGACTTGTATGTTTTGATGTCCCTGTGTGTGTGTGTGTGTGTGTGTATTCCAGGAAATATGTGAGCGCTGTGTTTCGGGGTGGCGTACAGTACCCATCTGGGCACCAGGTTGCGTGCGAGCGTGCCCTCTGATCATGTGTGGTGAGGTGGACACAAACACAACCCTGAGGCCTCCATGACCCCACCGGGGCTGTGAGGTCAGCCGGGGTCAGGTCTGATGGTGGCCACAGGTGTTACCAAGCTCTCTCTCTCTGTGTGTGTGTGTGTGTAACAAAGTGAGTCCAAAACTCTATCTTTCTGTCTGTGTGTGTCTGTCTAGCAGCTACATGGCAACCACGTAAAACACCTGCATAATAACAACTCAGAATATTTTAACAACTGCCTAGTAACACCCAGCCACTCAAAACACCACAGGTTGCCTTACCCAGAACAAAACATCCAGAAGACATGTGCAGTGCTATAGCAACTGCTCAAAACAACTACCTAGCAACACCCTAGTAACTAACCAGAACACCCTGCCAACTGTCTAGTAAATGCCTAGCAATCACTCAGAACACCCTATTAATGCCGTAGTAAGTGCCTATAGGCCTATGTTATGCCTTATCTAGAAAAGACATTTGTAATTTTGTAGAAACCACTCTAAATACTTTAGCAACACCCTAGTAACTACCTTGAACAGCCTGGCAATTTAGTAAGTGCCTAGCGACCATTTAGAACACTCTAGCAATGCCTTACCCAGAATATCCAGCCAGAAGGCACTTGCAATGCTGTAGCAACCACTCAAAACACTTTAGCAACTTCCTAGCAACACCCTAGTACCACACTGAGCAACCATTCAGAACACCCTACTAACACCTTACCAAGAAAAAAGCCAGAATGCTGTAGCAACCACTCAAAACACTTTAGCAACACCCTAGTAACACCCTGACAACCCTAAGCAACCACTCAGAACACCCTAGTAACACCTTACCCAGAAAAAACAGCCAGAATGCTGTAACAAAAGCTAAAAAACTTAGCAACCACTCAAAACACTTTTTCCACACCCTAGTAAATACACAGTAACACCTGGCTACTGTCTAGTAAGTGCCTAGCAGCACTCAGATCACGCTTGTTATGCCTTACTTAGAAAAAAAACAGCAAGAAGACTTTGTAATGTTGTAGAAACAATTTAAAACACGTTAGCAACTGCCTAACAACACCCTAGTAACTACCTAACACACCCTGACACATTAGTAAGTGCCTAGCGACCATTTAGAACACCCTAGCAATGCCTTCAAGCCAGAAGAACCTTGCAATGCTGTAGCAACCACTCAAAACACTTTAGAAACCTCATAGCAACACCCTAGTTATTAGCCTGAACACCTTGGCAACTGTCTAGTAAGTGCATAGAAACCACTCAGAACACCCTAGTAATGCCTTACAGTCAGAAGACACTTGTAATGCCATTGAAACCACAAACATTTTAGCAACTTAATAGCAACACCCTGTTAACCATCCGGAAGACCATAACAATTACTCAGAGCAACTCCACCATTTAAACTATGTATTATATTCCATGTAGTAAGTAGCCAGACAGCTATAGTAATTAACTTCATATTTTAAAACTATTATTTACTTGCCAGAGCTATTTTTTCTCACGTTTGGTGCTTGGTGAGTGTTAATTTTAAGTGTGTGTGTGTGTGTGTGTGTGTGTGTGTGTGTGTGTGTGTGTGTGTGTGTGTGTGTGTGTGTGTGTGTGTGTGAAGGAGGGCGGTCGACCTGACACAATCTAAAATAAATGCTCTTGTACGTTCAGACATCCACCTGCATGAAACACACACGCAGCACGGCATACGAATGCTGGAATGTAAACAAAATCGCTTGGTTTTGAGTGTGTGAATATGTGTGTGTGATTAATGTTTGTGTGTGTTTATGTCTGGATTTAGACAGGCTTCTATGGTCATTTGCAGTGACCTTTCACACTGCCAAAAATCAGATGATCCTCTTTGATTTTTCCACAGTATTCCAGGAGCTTGAAGACTCTTACGAAGGAGCCGTGTGTGGAGGTTCGAGGATCGTTTGCTACATCTTCATTGTCATCAACAGAACTGATGATGTAATCGAGAGAAGGCCGCTGATTGGTTCAGTCGGATCCAACAACTTCATGACTGGTTTTTAAGCTCTCTGTGATGTGAGATATCGTTTGACTCACTTTTTCTTAATAATCCAGTCTGGATTACATCACTTCCGCTCCATGCTAATGTCAGTACTGACGCCAGTCTTTTCTTATTTGCATATAATTATGAATGAAACTACATGTTTAAACATAAAAATTAATTAAATTAGTTGGACCAACATGAGAAAATTTAGTTTGACGAATGTTATAAAGTTAAACACGTAATAAAGTTAAACATAATTGAGTAAACCAAGTGGACCTAAACCAACTAAATTGTGTTGACCCAACTAAACTGATTTATTTTGAATTAGCTAAATTCTTTGGTAACACTTTACTTAAAGCCTTTATGTATTCATGTTAAAGCATTATAAAAGTATTTTTAATGCATTAATCATGCACCTCATAATGCATTGTATAGTCTTATGAATAAATGTAACTGCAGTTATAATACATTATAATACTTATCGAATCAATGAACACACCTTTAGAAAGTAAACGCATGATAAACAACCAATTTCAGAATCTGCAAATATTATAATGCATTTATAATGCAATTTAATGTTGGTTACAGTTATTTATAAAAATATACAATGCATTATAATGTACATTATGAATATTATAATGCATCATACATAAGGGCTTTAAGTAAAGTGTTACCAAACTTTCTGCAGTTATATGTTAATTAAGGGTAATGAATAGATTTTTTGTTTTCTTATTTGCATATAATTATGGATGAAACTGCATGTTTAAACATAAGAAAATGTATTAAACCTCAGTAAATTAGTTGGAGCAATATGAGAAAATGTAGTAACATAACTGAGTAAACAAAGCGAACCTAAACCAACTAAATTGTGTTGACCCAACTAAACTGATTTATTTTGAATCAACTAAATAAAAAACTTTCTTCAGTTATGTTAAGAAAGGGTTTAAGGTATAAATGCATTTATAATCCAATTTAAGAAATGGGTACATTAATTTATGAAAAGATATAATACATTATAATGTACATTATAAATACCTTTATAATACATCATACATAAGGGCTTTAAGTAAAGTGTTACCAAAACTTCCTGTTAAGTAAGGGTAATGAATAGATTTTTAGTTTGAAACTAACTCTCTCGTCCTTCATGTTTGAAACGGGACAGATGTGTATGTTGACACACGTGACGGATGTGTGTGTGAGTCTGTCACCTCATCATCGTTTGTCATGAGTGTTTCCTCTCCTCCTGTCGTTCCCCGAGTCCCAGCGCTGCGGTGGAGCAGAGGAACCAAACGCATGTCCCTTCCGGGCCCCTGTAGCCGTCTCTCTCTCTCTTTCTCTCTCTCTCTCTCTCTCTCTCTCTCTCTCTCTCTCTCTCTCTCCTCTCTCTCTCTCTCTCTCCTCTCTCTCTCTCTCTCTCTCTCTCCTCTCTCTCCTCTCTCTCTCTCTCTCTCTCTCTCTCCTCTCTCTCTCTCTCTCTCTCCTCTCTCCTCTCTCTTTCTCTCTCTCTCTCTCTCCTCTCTCTCTCTCTCTCTCTCTCTCCTCTCTCTCCTCTCTCTCTCTCTCTCTCTCTCTCCTCTCTCTCTCTCTCTCTCTCTCTCTCTCCTCTCTCCTCTCTCCTCTCTCTCTCTCTCCTCTCTCTCTCCTCTCTCCTCTCTCCTCTCTCCTCTCTCTCTCTCTCTCTCTCTCTCTCTCTCTCTCTCTCTAGTAACTTCCAGTAAAGCCATACGAACGTCCCTGTGACGTGGTTAAAGATGGCGGCTCGGCTGGCATTGGTTGGCACAGAGAGGCAGCCTGGCATCACTGCAGGCCATGACAATCAGCTCCAGGCACTGATAAGCCTGTTGCTTAGCAACCCTATTGAACTTTGGCCTGCTTTACTGTGTTTCCAACGAGAGAGAGAGAGAGAGAGAGAGAGAGACCTTCATTTAGGCCATAACGGGTTTGTGTATTATGATCATAGTGCGCATGGGTTTATAAAACTGAAGCTCTTCCGGGATATTTAACACTCTCAAAAAAAACTAAAATATATAAATATTTTTTTATCCAATATTATATATTTTACTTTTGAAAACTCCCTTAACTTTAACCCCTTAAAACTTTAAACAGTGGCCTTATATAGATGCTAATGCCATGATACATTAATATATACCATTGTACTGTATGATTACCTTGGTATTTATAAGGTGTTTTCAAAGAATACCATCATGAAAAAGGACAAAAACATGACAGACAACTAAAATGTTTTACTTTTTTTAACAGTTGTTAAATATTATTTCACTTTTAAAGACGTTTTAAAAGTGAAGATGTTTTACCCCTAAGAAAATGAATCTGTGTAAGCAAATGCAAAAGCGAAATAATATTTCAATATTTTTTTAGGACATTTGAAGAAATATATATTTGAAATTTAATATTTAAGATATTTTATTTTAATATATTTTATTTTATTTACATTTTTTATTATTATTTAATTTTTATTATTTTAAATATTTTTATTTCCAGTTAATTTATTTATTTTCATATTTTATTTTATTTCCATTTATTTTATTTAGTTTTGTTTTTTTATTTTATTTCATTTAAATATATTTTACTTAATTTTTTCTTTTTGCATTTCTTTTGTATTTTATATATTATTATTTTATACTTTTTTATTTATTTATAATTTTCAGATTTCCAGTCAATTTATTTGTTTTATTTTTTATTTTATTATTTAATTTAATTTATTCACAGTAGCCTGAATGGGAACAGTGTTTTCTGTCAGCTGTGTTCTGGTCCAAATCAAACACACTCCTGAATCTCTGGCAGCCTGTTGCAAGAGCCGTCGGTTGTGGAGAAACCAGCAGATCCAAACCTCTATTTATACACACCAGATCGTTCGCACTCGTTCGTTAAGATCGTTCGCACTCGTTCGTTAGGTCTGTCTTGCTCGATCTGTCCAAGCACATGTCCAGGAATCCCATTTCTTTGTCTGTATTTTTACACCAGAGAATTGAAACATGCACATGATGCTTTCAATTAACCTTTTGGATTATTAGTTCAAAACTAACATCCTCTTTTGATTAGAGCTATTTTAGAGCTGTGCAGTGTGTGTGTGTGTGTGTGTGTGTGTGTTTGAAGAGAGCGGGCTAATGGTTTTAATAACATTTACGAGAGCTTTGGTATTTCCCCTACAGCTGCATTCATTCTCTGCAAAGTGCCAAACGCGTTCTGGACGTGAAGGGAGAAAAAAGTGGCTTTAAACAAAACAGATGTGTTTCTACTACAGCAGGTTACAGTGTGTGTGTGTGTGTGTGTGTGTGTGTGTGTGTGTGTAGAAAAACTCTAAACCAATGCAAGAAAGAGGGAATCTGACTCCCTGCAGCTGCTCCAGTGCAGATCAATGGAAGCTTTTTCTCAGAATCTAAACTGCAACTGTGAGAGAAAAAAGTCAGAATTTATACAAATAAAAAAGGTAATAACTTCATCTTACAATTGCGACTTTTTTTCCTCATGACTCTGGGGGTGTGAGATGTAAGCTTGCAACTACGAGTTTATTACTTGCAATTGCAATATAAACTCACAACTGTGAGAAACAAAGTCAGAATTGTAAGAATAACAGTACAAAAAAAAGTTTATTGCAAACTTCATCTTACAATTGTGACTTTTTTCTCATAATTCTGGGGGAAAAAATCAGAAGTGTGAGATGTAAGCTTGCAATTACGAGTTTATTATTTGCGACCGTGAGATATAAACTCGCGACAGTGAGAAAAAAGTCAGAATTGTGAGAATAACAGTACAAATAAAAAAGGTAATTGCAAACTTCATCTTACATTTGTGTGAGAAAAGTGTGAGATGGAATCTTGCAATTAAAGGTTTTTTACTTGCAATCGCGAGATATAAACTCGCAACTATGAGAAAAAAAAGTCAGAATTGTGAGATAAAAAGTTGTAATTACCTTTTTTTTCTGTTTTTTCTTAGTTTTTGTTCTGTGGCAGAAACCAGCTAGATCCGCATAGATCTGAGAGACAGTCGCACCTGTGTTGCCACGGTGATGATTGACAGCTCGCAGGATGACACTGATAGAGACATAAGGACATGCATGTAGAGAGAGAGATATTGGTGCCACACATACTCAAACTTCAGCGTTTGATCTCTGTGCCATCGTGAAAACCTGCAGGGATTTAAAGAGTTTTATTCCTGAACAGACCTGGGAATCACGGAAGGAAACTGACTCATTTGGTTTGATGTCTTGAGCAGTGAATCATGGGTGGAACTGAGCAGCTGGGGGTCTCGTGCTTTAAGATGCTTTGATCTGCATTATTCTTCAAAAACATTATTTACCAAACGCTTTTCATGCTTAAGCTCAAAGCACGAGTAATGTTACCAAAAACGCTGATATTTATTCATTGCATATGACAAACAAGCAAAGAAAACATATGCCAAGATATTTTTACTAATTAAAGTTTACCCGTATTTACCTTTTTTTTTTTTTTCATTTAAATGCGTTGGCATTTTATTCGGAAATTAAACTGCAAAGTTTTAAAAGTGTAATTTCATTAAATAACATTTAAACGTTTCATTTTATTTTGACTAAAAAAATAAATAAAAAAAAAGTTTGTCGGGAAGTTTGTATGTTGGCTTGACAATGCCTTGTCTGAGAGTTTGAAAGTTTATGAAGCTTCCTAGCATATGTTATCATGTTGTTAAGCATGTTTTAGCACATTGCTAGCTTGAAGTAGCACATTGCTAGCATGATTTAACGTGCTGCTATCATGAATTGGCACATAGCTAGCATGATTTATCACGCTCCTGGTATGTTTTAACACATTGCTAGCGTGAATTAGCATGTTACTAGCATATTTTAACATTGCTAACATGATTAAGAATATTGCTAGCATGATTTAGCTTGCTGTTAGCACATTGCTAGTATGAATTAGCATGTTGCATGTATTTAACATGATGCATTGTTTTAGCACGTTGTTATTATGAATTAGCATGTTGCTAACATAATTTAGCACATTGCTACCATGAATTAGCATGTTTTTTTCATGTCGTGCGTAAGTCCGATCACTCTCAGAAGAATAACCTTAAATATGATTTCTGTACGTTGTTTTTGTCAAGCCAACATATTGATGTTTCATATTTTCAATTGCTGTGCATCAAAAATACGACTTGCGTTTGTAATATTAGCCAGATTCTTGCATTTCTGAAATGCTGTGTTTTTTGTGAAGGGCCCCACTGTCACTCTGCGGCCCCTAAATATTTGGACATGCCTTTTGATTAACTGTCGCTGTTTTCACAGTCAGAGTCTCTCTCTTTTTTTCCAGTGACCTTCCAGCTTCAGTTTTGCTCTTGCTGTTTTCCCTCCACAAAGCCAAACAATCAGCTCCGCTCAGGAACCGCAGACGGACCGTCTAAACACGAAGCCGAGTGCAAGTCATTAGCGTCCCGCTGGGCTCCGTGCAGGTCTTGAACTGACACCAAACGTCCCGACAGACCCGCGTCGAAACCGCTCAGTCTTTCTCAGACTGCAGCAAATTCTCAAGGTGATTTTTCTGTCTTCTGGTTTGGTTTAGTCAAGAGTTTGTGCCTCCTGTTGAGTCATTAATAGATATAGAAACGGTATAGAAACTAGAGTTCTATGTTTTTAAAGAAAATATGAGTGGAGGTTCCTGATGTCAAACTCTTTGCCACAGTGCTAGGATATTGTGGTTGCCAGGACTGGGTTACTAAAACCATAAAACTTTTCTCCTTTTATAGAATCTTTTTGGCATAAAGCGTTCTTCAAAATTGAGTCAAGAACCCTAGTGTTCTATATAGAGCCGCATTGAACATTTCTGGCATAAAAGTTCTTTAAACATGAGTCAAGAACCCTAGAGTTCCATATAGAACCTCGCTGAACCTTTTTGGCATAAAAGTTATTTTAAATTGAGTCAAGAACCCTAGAGTTCCATATAGAACCCCATTAAAACTTTCTGGCATAAAGGTTATTTAAAACCGAGTCAAGAACCCTAGAGTTCTGTATAGAACCCCATTTAATCTTTCTGGCATAAAAGTTATTTCAAATTTAGTCAAGAACCCTAGAGTTCTGTATAGAACCCCATTAAAACTTTCTGGCATAAAAGTTATTTCAAATTTAGTCAAGAATCCTAGAGTTCTATATAGAACCCCATTAAAACTTTCTGGCATAAAAGTTATTTAAAACCGAGTCAAGAACCCTAGAGTTCTATATAGAACCTAACTGAACTTTTCTGGCATGAAAGTTCTTTAAAATTGAGTCAAGAACCCTAGAGTTCTATATAGAACCCCATTAGATCTTTTTTTCTAAGAGTGTAGATGCCATGACTTTACTGTAGTTCAGTGTCCTCTTTCTCTGTCTGTCATTCTCTCACACCTGCATTAGTGGCACTGCTCAGTAAAACACATTCCCAGTTTCATGTGGCATTTTTCCACAGATGTGACGGCCCTAAGAGGAAGTAATTGCATGTGTGTGTGTGTGTGTGTGTGGTGTACATTCCTGCACCTGTGTGCTGGTGTGTGTGTGTGTGTTTATTGGAAAGGCGGTAGAGATATAATTGGAAGTGTTGGGCTCTCTGGCGGTTCCCTGCGGCTCAAACCCTTGGCGGGGGAAGAAACAGGGCCGTGGACAGATCAGGGGCTTTAGGGTTTCGCACGGGGGGGGTTAGAGGGGCAGAAATTGGTCCCAGCTGTCAAGTCAAAGCTCAAGGAACTGCCCGACAAACACTGTCACGTATTCAACTGCGGCTCACAGGTACAGTTGTCAGGTGTTTTTCAGTGTTAAAGTAAATAGTCTGATCCCACACTGTTTAAAAAAAATCTTAAATTTATGGTAAAAAAAAAAAAAACCTTGCCAGATGTTGTTGCACAGTAAAAAAAATTATGGTATTTTGGTGCCTGTATATTTTGCAATTTGGTTATATAAATGCATAGAAAAAAAACTGCACTGTATACCTTCAAGAGGCCACTTTACGCCCTTTTTGAGTCTTGATTGTGTTTCTGTCTCTACTAGAACTGGTTTTCCTGCTTGAATGTTGATTATTTTCCTCATATTCTCCATTGTTGCGGCTCCTCTCTTCCCAGTCTGTCAGTAACGCTCTGTTTAGTTCCTGTCTCTATGAAGCCCCTCCTCCTGAAAAGCACACTGTGCTCTGATTGGTCGGCTGGATCAGTGTGTTGTGATTGGTCGAGCGCTTCGAGTGTGTTTGGGAAATGTCCCGCCCCTTACCATAACCACCAGTTTAACACACTACTAACTAACTCAACCAGGCCCCGCCCCTTTATTCTGCGTATGAATTATTTAAATGAGGAATATTGTGACGTGTTCGTTCCTGGAAGAAACTCAAGACTACAATGGAGGCGTTTCAGGAGTTCAGAAACACTGACACTGATATAGAGATTAACTGCAGCTGGAGAGACTTTGTGCTTTGGACTAAATCATAGTTAATATTGATTAACAAGTGATTGGCAGAATGTCTAGATGACCTCAATAAATATGACATAATTTCCTCAGCTATATGTGTGTGTGAGGCCTGGTGGAGCCCTGTGTCCATGGGATTATTGTCATTATTATGATTATTATAGGCTTTGGACATGCCAGAGCAGTTCAATGAGGCTCACCACACATTCCTGCATCCATTCAGATTCATTTGGCTTCTTCAAATAAATATTTATCAGTCAGAGTGTGCGAACGCTTCGTTAGGCTTGATAATTCCTGGCGCTCTGGGCAGAGACGGGGCAGGAGGGGTTCGGGTGCAGGACGTCCTTCAGGGGTCGATGGACCAAAGCTCAGGCGGAGAGACTAATTCCCTAGAGTGACCCACTGTATTTATTCATTTATTAAGATAGATTATTTTTATTTATCTATCTATTTACAATGCTACATATGACATGATCTATAGATGGTGAACGTGATTTCACCAAGTACCACATGTTCCTGCATCAACACCTTTGTTGATCCTGGAACAACTCTCCAATCAACCAATCAGATTTGAGGGACACGTTTACAGTTTATGTCAAGCTCTGATTTTAGGAAAAAGTTATGGGTAGGGTTAGGTTTAGGGATAGGGCAAGGACTAAATTTTGGGACAGGAATGTTATTCCAGGATCAACAAAATATGTTGATCCAGGAACGTGTCTTACTTTGCAAAGTCACGGTGACCATCTATACATATGTTTTATTTGTTTGTTTGTTTTATAATTTATATATAATATGTTGATGCTTTGGCAACATTGTGTTACACAGTCATGCTAATAAAGCTAATTTGAAATTGTAAATTGAAATTGAAAATTGAGACACCAGAGTTTGAGTTTAACAGCCTGAGCTCCTGAATGTCTCAGTTGTTTCTCATAAGCTGCGTTTACATGGACCATTGTAATCGGACCAGTAGCAAAATCGGAATATAAAAGTAACGAATAACAACGTCAATCAGAATGAATTGGCCAGATCTGATTAAATTTTCATTTGGATTGTAAGCGGTGGATTATTCCTTCTCTAATCCGAACGCGAGGACATGTAAACACTTGATTGAAAACCGAAACTGAAAGGCCTGCGCATGTGCAATGCCGTAGCGTAATGACGTATGACGCGCTGATAAAGTGTCTTATAAATGAGTGTCCTGTCATTGTGAAATTCTCTCAGCACTCATCGTCTGTGAAGGGGGGGCAGGACCGTCCTCGTTTTAGACTCTCATCCACAGACAACACAGTTTTGGGCACAGGATAAATGCAAGCAGCACGGCTCAACGGTTCATGTGCTCGTCGTTGCATAATTATTAGGACCCGAAATAGATAAACATTAAGTCTGCTTTTTAAAACAAAGAAAAGGGGGATGGTTAGTGTGCAACAACAGCGGGAAAGTCTGTATATTCGTGCAGTCAAAAGATTAACTCCGATCAGAAGCTTGTGACATATAAACACCCACATCAACTTTTTTAGCGTTCATGTAAACACTACGTTCGGATTCATCAAGCGGAATGAATTCATTCAGATTGAAGCAAAAAGTGTCCATGTAAACACAGTTATAGACAACAATGAGATCAAAAATTCTCCTGTGTCTCAAACTGGCTCAGATTTGCCAAGATAGTGAAGTCTGGGATGAAAGGTCAGATCTCAAAAAACTTACTTGGGGAAAAAAAACTAATACTATCTCCCTAGCTATGCTTCCATTCAAACTTGTGCGCAAAATTGGAATATGGCATAAAACATTTGCGGATAAAACTTTTTTTGCGTTTCTGTCACGGTTAATTTGGACTTTTTGTGTCTCACTTTTGAGTTAGTCACTCATTATGTTCAGCTGTGCACTCATTATCTCCCTCATTATCTGAAGTTGTACTGAAGTTCTGTTTGTGTTTCACTGGCGGGTCTCGTCTATGTTACGTGTGTGTGTGTAGTTCTCTCTGTTCAGATTTACCTTTATGCCTTTGGATTTATTAAAGCATTCGCTCTTCATTATCGTGTTCGAGTTTGATCATCTACTTCCTATCCCATGTGTTCAAAAGAACAAAATCGTCACTTCCTGGGAAATTGGTGCAGGTTACCAGTAATAAAACTAAGTTTCTTTAATCGGGCTGTTTTTCCCTCCATCATAAATGAGTGTGTCTCAGAGCGTCAGAAGAAACTCAATAAACGCTGTCATGTTCTCTTGCGTTCGGATGCTGGTGTTTGTGAACACACTCGTGTGAGACGCGTCTGTAGGGAATTAAACCAAATCATTCTGATCACACACTTTGACTTTCAGAAACACCAAACCAACATTTGAGATGCTGCGACGCCATTGCTCCGCTGGTTACTCCAGTTATCCAATCACAGCCTGTCATGAGTTACTTGCTGTGCATTGAGGGATTTTTTTCGGTAAGTGTGTTTTCATAGTGGTTTATGTCTTCTGTAATCGCTCATAATCCGTCACTTTGTATGAGAGAAAGATCTGTGCTTACACAGAAATTCTGAGCATTTGGTGCAGTCAGACATTACAAAAAATAAATGCATTGTGCATTATTAGATAATCTGCTTAAAACATGATTTAAGTATTTCCATGCATTGTTTTTTTTTTTCTTCTTCAAGGAATCAAAGCCATGATGTTGCAGACCTTCAGCGAACCACTCATGTGAAATATCTCAAACGCAACATGACCTCCTTCTTCAAAGAGACACAATTTAAAACAGAAGGCCTGCAAACCAGGTTAGTTCGAGGACGTGAAATATGAGGGTTTGCTAGACTAGTCATGTGGTGCTCAGACGTTTATACTGTCAAAACTGCTCTGTATTTGCATTGTTTATATGGTCTTAACATAACATAGTCATGTATGTATTCTCTCAGATTAATGTCTTGTTTTAAATTTGTTTTCAATGTAATATGTCGGAGTTATTATAGTTTACCAACTAAACTAAAACCATTAAAAAAACTTTTTTTTTTTTGCTTTAAATAAAGTAATCTTTAACTGAAATACAACCCTATTTCCAGGAAAGTTGGGACATTTTGTTAAATGCAATTAAATCAATAATCTGTGATTTGTTTATTTATTTAACTGACAAAAGTACAAAGAAAAAGATTTGCTATGTTTGCACTGACCTAGTTAAAGGTGCACTGTGTCATTTTTAGTGGCATCTAGTGGTGAAGTTGTGAATTGCACCCAACAGAAGTTACGGTGGACGAAAGGAAGTGATGTCGTCGTCTGAGACAGCTGAGAGTAGCCAGTTAAGCAATGAGGTTTCTTTACAAAGATAAATTAAGAAATTAGGTTTACTTAATTATTCAGTAAAACAATATGTTATTGTGAATATTATTGTTACTTGTTCATCATTGAGTCAGTGTTTTATTCGCTGACTTTAGCTAGCTTCTTTGCACGAAGAACAGCATAGTGACGAAACGTGTTTGTCCGTTTAGGGCTCCTGTAGAAACATGTCGATGTAAGTGGACCCATGGTGTGTGTAGATAGAAATGGCTCATTCTAAGGTAATAAAAGTATAACGGTTCATAATGTAAGGTCTTTATACACCACTGAAAACATAGTTATGTATATGATATTGCATCTCTGTCAACAGATCCTCCTAAATATTACACACTGCACCTTTAATTGCAGCCATCAAAATCTAAATTAGTTTATATTTATAAATTTTAATCTAATTTGGCTAGTAAAGCATTGGTAAACTTTTCTTTGTACTTTCGTCAGTTAAATAAAGGTTCAAGAGAATTAACAAATCACATATTTCTTGATTTTATTGGATTTTACCAAATTTCCCAACTTTGCATGCTTGGCATTAGATACACCGTATAAGTCGCTTTGGAATAGACGTCATTGCACGTTTAAGATGATAAAAAGGGATTTGTATTACAGACATTTGACAACATTTTTATTTTTTTGGTATAATATGCTCAATTAGTTCACAATAAGACCTGAAATGAGAACGTAATTGTGTTTCATCATGTTAAAAACATCACTTCTAAGCTCTAAAAACATTGCGGGAACGTTCTATAAATGTTATTTAAAGAACGTTTTATCTTAAAGTCCCTCTCTAGTCAATAATTGTATCCCTTAAAACTCATCTTTAATCACCACAATGACATTTAAATGTTTTCTCCTTGAAACTTGAAAAAAAATTCTTCATTTCTTTAAATATCTTGAAAGGTGCTATGAATATGCAAATGAGCCCCGCCTCCACTCACTCACTCACTCACTCACTCACTCACTCACTCACTCAGAGATCCACTCGTTGACGATCACACGTTGATCTGATTGGTTACAAGGTAGTTTGTGAAGTCAGAAACTGTCTTTGGTTCACTGCAGTTTTAAGGAGAAAATACTCAGCAATGCTGTCGACTTATGAATTTACACATGGTGTGTCTTAAAGCATATTAAAAACACCACATAGACACAAAAACAACATTAAAAACTTGATTTTCACCACAGTTGAACTTTAACATACACATAACCAAGCATTAGTGAAAGATGTGGGAATGTTCTATAGGCTGCATACACACACTCATGTCAGTATTCGCGTAGATTAAAGTCTTGTTTTAAAAGTGTGCGTATGAAGTTTGCGAATGCAGATGTATAATGTGATGTTGGTGCGTCGGATCTTCCCGGATTAACCAAACATCCTGAAAATGTCTTCAGCTTTAACCCCAGCACCTAATTTCTGATGCCCTCTCCTCTTTCTTCTCCCTCCAAAGTAAATAAACCTTCATCTGAAGCGAAGCAAATGCCTCTCCGACTCCCTAACCACCGCGCAAGAGCGTTTTTATCTGTGTTTTTCTGTATCTGCGGTGGCAGAGGGACACACACACACACACACACACGTGGGCCTCGTCCCGGCACTGGAGAATCAAGCCAAGCCTTTGAGGCCCGTGGCCACATGAACACTCATTTATTTCCCCGTCCAAAGCGAGGTCTGCGGGAAGAGGAGTGTGCCGCTCTCTGCCGCGCTCCCAAAAGGAAGATTATTTTAAAAAGAGGCCTATCTGCTGAGCCCGCACTTTTCCTGTATCAAACCCGCCTTTCAACAGCCAGTCCCGCTTTCAACATGCACTTTATGATGAGCTTTAGGCCTGTGAGATGCAAATGAGCCCGTGAGGAGAACCAGAACGACTCTGTGCTGTCGGGCTCCCGATAATCATGATTGACGTGTGACCTGCGCTCGGATTAGGCCTGGCCAATACATCCAATAAACACCATATATTTGTGATGATTTTAATGCCGATATATAAAATTGAGCAACATTGTGATTATCTAATGTGCAATTTTTTTTTATTTGTCCTAAATATATTATTTACTAAAATCCATCTCTGGTTTAGAGTAAAAACAGCATTAGAGTTGGCAAGTTTGATTCATTTACATGAATCAGTTCAAACGGTCTAAATTGATCCAATAATTCATGTGCAAAATGTGCAAAAAAGTGTGTGTAAATATATATATATATATATATATATATATAAATTGATTGTTTATACGTATGTGTGTGTGTGTGTGTGTATATATATATATCAGCACGCATATGAAGATATACATATATACACTTTAAAATATTAAATATTCTATTTTGTGTTCGTTTAGTCAAAACAGCATTATTTAAAGAATTTTTACCGTGCAGTAATTATGATATTAAGCATTTAATTGTCAATTTCTGTTGAAACGATGGTTCCTCTGACTGAGAAAAATCAGAATTTTTAGCCATTTAAATTTTTTTGTGAAATACTACCATTTGAAAAGCTTGGGGTTGGAAAAAAGTTGGAAACTGATACTTTTTTTGATGACTAGAAGGTTTAAAAGTACATGATTTATTCATTAATAAATAATAAAATAAAAATAGAATAGAATAGAATAAAATAATGTACAGACCCCGGAAATGTCAAAACAGGCCATTAAGAGTATTTGCATTGTACATGCATGATATTTGTATGATGTTGTTATTGTGTTAAGTGCATTATAATGCATGTGCACAGTAAAATAGGCCACTGTCTTCGAGAGGAATGCAGTGTTGATATGTCAGCTTACACAAAAGCTTATACAATATTTTAGTAAGCAGCTTTCAACTCTGGCCTTTGAGTCTTAAATGAGGCATTAGTTTCATTTCGCTCTGCAAACCTTTTCATTTGAACAAACCTGTTTTTCTTTTATTTCTTTTTTTACGGGACGGATGTGCCCTGGACTTGAACTCTGGCAGGATTTTTTCCCTTTTCCAAAGCCTGTGGCACCTGTACCAACCGCAGTACCATCTGCTTGGCATTCAGCGTCCAATAACACATTTCTGGGATAAACTCCGACACACACACACACACACACACACACACACACACACACACACACACACACACACACACACACAGAGGTTGGTGGGCGGTGGAAAGGTTGTGGCTCGACCGCTGGATTGGTCTGTTACACACATTGTTTTAATTGCCGAAGCTGAAGATGCCCCAGCTGGGGTTTGGGAGGGAACGGGACAGTTATTCGGGGAGGTCGGGATGGGAATGTTTAGGAGGAGATTCTGTCCGGAGGAATGTGCTGTAACTCAGTCTCTAAATGAAGAGAATCAAAGAGTATTAAAGCGTTTGACTGGCCTTCGCTGCCCTCAGACGGAGGCCGCAGGTGTTTGGCAAATGTTGTGTTTTCTGAAGGAAAAGCTGGATGTTTATGTCATCATTCCTGACTACGACTCATTCTCTCCCCTACAAGCTGGAAAACCAGAGGAATTCAACTTAATGCACTTGCTGCTCCTTCAAACTCCCTTTCTCACTTTTTTTCACAAGTTGACTTTTGGGACAGAACGTCCTTTCTTCTGAAAAGCTCACTCACATTCATCCCTGCTTTCCCATAGAATCTCTTATATATACAAATATAATACAGTAAACTATATATACAGTAAACTATATATACAGTGTATATATATATTTATATATATAAAACTTCTAATCATCAAAAAAGTATCAGTTTCTAACTGCTTTCTGACCACAAGCTTTTGGAATGGTATTCAACAAACAATTCATTTTTGATAAACATCAATATTTTTACTCTGAAATGACTAAAAATTCACATTTTCTTCAATCGTAGGAACCATCATTTCAAACCTTATAGAAATTACTGCTCAGTAAAAAAAATACTTGAATGAGATTGAATGTAGAACAAATTGAGAATTAGGCTCAGACTTCCCTGCTTCTAATGTCTTTAACCCAGAGTATCCAGACACGTGTTTTCTGTGTCAGACGAGATCTCAGATCC
>JAPDVR010000014.1:40795149-40857649 GCA_026230005.1 Gila orcuttii | reverse complement strand
ATCAAATGCAGTTCCACTCGTATGAAATTCTGAAGACAGGAAGAAATGAAAAAAAAAAGATCCAGCAGAATCTTACAGGATTCTTGTTTGATCCCATTAGGATTTCTTCCAAATGCTGAAAGAAATCCCATTAGCATTCCTTGATGATTCTGAGATTAGAGTTGATTCTAGTGGACTGATGATGTCTTCATCTGGTTCAGTGTCAAAAGTAAAAAAAAAATTAAATAAATAAAAAAAACCTAAATGTGCATCCTGTGAGAAATGCTTTTGGGAAGTTTTTACTCAGGAAATGTGTTTTTATGAAGCCACAGTTCCAAAAATATTCCAGCTGTCCGACAGACAGATAGTCGAGGGCTGAACTGGCATTCAGGCTAGTTTATGTGCTTATGTGAAATTTGGCTTGGTTTTGATTTAGCAATCGCATTAGAGGGTTATATTATATATCAAATTAACAGTAAGATTATGCATGCATTTATGATGTCATACAGTGCATAATGTTGTGCTCAGACTGAATCGTAATATTGCAGGGAATAGAAATGCTTTTAACCAGTGTGTGTTTTATATTCTCTCATTCAGGGCCGGTTTGTGAAAGTTTTTCATGTGTTGTCATGATTGTTTTGTAGATGTTTTCCCCTCCCGTCAGCAGCGGGAAGAACAACGGACCGACGTCTCTGGGAAGTGGACATTTCTCCGGCTCAAGTATGTCATATGAAACACAAGTGTGTTTTTTGAGGTGTGGAACGGCCTCTGTCGCTGTCACAGAGTGATTATGAGCTTGGTTTGAACATGCAGTGTGTGTGTGTGTGTGTGTGTTTGGGGAGATATTAGTGACTTTGACCTGGCAAACTTCTTCTTTAGGTGTGTGTGAGAGACATGGAAGTCACAATTCATGTGCTGTGAGAATTTTGCGTCTTGCTTTGAGATGTGAGTTTGATTGTTGTGTCACAACTGTGTGTGTGGGGAGATATTTGAGACTTCTTCAGGTGTGTGTGTGTGTGTGTGTGAGAGACATGCAAGTCACAGTTCACGTGTTGTGAGAATTCTGCTATGCGAGTTTTGATTGTTGTGGCACGACGGCATTCGTCTTGTTTTCTGCACAAACACACTCATGCATAATTCGTGCGACACACACCTGCAGGGTTTGTGGACCACAGAGATCTGTATTGTTAAAGTGCATGTTTTATAAAACGTGACATTTTATTACGTCGGAGGTTGCAATGAGCTGATTTTAATTCCGTCTCTGATGAATGTTTCCTGCAGGGGAAAAAAAAAGCGGCGGCAAATAAATAAATAATTAGAAGCGACAAAAAATAAATGACCTTGACCCCGGAGGTGGATTCAGGAAGAAAAGCCACGGAAACCAGTGCAACATATGGAATGCGCTGCTCATTCCTGTGCACGCTTTTTCACACGGCATGCATGCATGCATTTGTGTTTTATTTCAAGCATTGATATCGTGATGTGAAGCACAGATGGAGGACTGAGAGTGTTTGTCAGTGCAGTCGGTGTCGTGGCCCAGTGTGTCTTCATGTCTTCAATGGCTGCTATTGTTTTCCTCAGACTTGAGTGTTGTTTAGGGTTGGATAATTTGCATGCCGCCCCCTTCCCCCTTCTTTGCCCCTCGGTTCCTGCGCTTTCGCCGCAGTTTTCCTCAGTTGTAAAGTCGGGCAGAAGGATGGAGGGGGTCTCAAAACTACAGCGAGTCTGTTGCCATGCGACTTGCCATGCATTTGGCTTCCAATCACTCAGAAATGTTTCATAAAGTGTGAATCGTTGAGGAAAAATGAGAATAAATGAAATAAATAACACGCAACTCATGAGAACGTGTGGGCACGGCGCTAAATTTATGCATTATCTCTCGGTTTTGAAGCGTGCCCGTTTCCCGTGCCAGTCTCTGGCGTTTGAGAGGATTCGGCTAACGGCTGATAGGCCCGAGCGTTTGTTCTGGTAACAGCCGTGGCTTATTAAGCCACGTTGAAAAGTGGGGTTATTTTAATAACGCGTGGAAAAAAAGCCGCTGCTATTTGCATCGCTCTGTTTTGGTTATGCCTGTCAGTCAAACGCCAGCGATTGCATTAAGCGCAGAGATGAAGCGAGAGAAGAAGATTTCTCCTCCCACTATCCAGCACCTCTCCCAGAGTCTTTGTCTTTCTCTTAGCGAGCAGAAAAGAGCCGAGGCGGAGAGAGGGAGACATGCGGAGGAATATCAAACCCTTTAATTGTGCTTGAGATTAGGAATTAATGAGCGTTTTAGCTTGTAATAGCAATATTAGTGCTACAATTTGCTATCTAATGCTAATAATGAGCCTGCGTGTAATAGGCAGGATTTTAGGCCTCTGACTTGGTGGGATTGTTTTTTAAAAATGTTACTCTAAAAACAATGTCACTCCAGCAACTTTTCATGACTTTTCCCAGTGCTACACTATTATTTAGGTTGAAATGACTCAATATTTCAGGTCTCCTCAAGTTGTGCGATAGCTTTTCGTCTCATTCGTTCTCATGTTGAACCTGGTTGGACATCAGTGATCGTCAATATGTTTATGAATAGAGGAGATGATTTTTAATGAATTGTGACTTAAATTTGGGTCTGTTTTTCACTCACAGCATCATGACTTCAGAAGACTTGAGTCAGACTACTGACTTTTTGTTTTTGCATTCAGGTATTGTACAAGTTTATCTGTCATGTGTTTTTTATATTGTTGTACAGTGGTTAGAGATGTGTTTCAAGGCTCAAAATGTGTGTGTGTGCATATATATTTATGTGTGTGTGCGTAATTATTATTATAAATAATTATAAATTAATAACTATTAATTGTTACTATGTAAAATACATATAATTATAATTTTAACGCTCATAATCATATAATGAACCTAAAAAATAAATAAATAAACAAACATATATATATATATAATGTATGTAATTATCAAAAAATAATTATATTAATTATGTAATTACATATATAATTATATTTTATTGCTCATATTCAAATAATGATCCTTAAAAATAATAAATAAATTCTAATATATATATATATATATATATATATATATATATATATATATATGTGTGTGTGTGTGTATGTGTGTATATATGTATGTGTATAATTTATTATAAAGCTTTCTGAGGTATTGACAATCCTCAGAATCAGGATAAAAGTCACTACATTGTTTCATGAATGAATTATCATGTTATTTCTTTGCTTATGGAAAACTTATAATGACTTTTGCTGAATTAAAATTTTTCATCATTGCTAGTGTCAGATAATCTTCATGCAATCATATCCTCTAAACTTTGAATGCACATGAAAATGACTTTCATCATTTTGGCCTCTTGATTTGATCGCTGTAGTAGCGAGAATGCTAAGAGAGCTTGTGCTTTATTAGCTGATGTCTAGAGACGTCACTGGAGAAAAGCTGCCAAACGCCAGTGTTACGTCAGCGCTGTGGTGTCGGAGGATCATTGTTGAGTTTCGTTCAGAACAGATCAGTGTGTTTGTGTTTGTGCAGTCAGAAGAGTGTGTGAATCCTGAGATGACCTTCCTCTTGTGCCGTACTGATGTCAATACATGCACAGACTAAACACGCAAGCTGATACATCTCTACTTTATATAGAAAATCAGTCTTGATCAAGAGTATCTTCAGTTCCTGCTCCTTTTGTTCTGATTTTCTGGCCTCTGACTGCATTTTATACCATCTGGCCCAAATTTACTCTGTTGCTGAAAGTAAAAAAATACAAAAATGGCACCGAAAGTGCTAAAAATGCACTAGATATTCAAAATGGGGAACCAAAAAAAGAAAAAGAAAAAAAGAAAAGCCACATAGTGAATTTGATATATTTCATAATATTCTAGATTATACACTACTGGTCAAATGTTTGGAATCCATATATTTTTTATGTTTTAAAGAAGTCAATGTTATAATAATCCGAAATGTTTCAAATCATCATATTATAGTGATTTCTGAAGGATCATGTGACACTGAAGACTGGAGAAATAATGCTGAAAATTCAGCTTTGATCACAGGAATAAATTACACTTTACTATATATATTCACATAGAAAACAGCTGTTTTACACTGGAATAATATTCCACAATTTTTACTTTATTTTTCACCCATTAAATGCAAGCTTGGTGAGGATAGCTCTTTCAAAATCGTAATTTTTCCATATTTTCGGTAGTATATTATATTTCATTTGATAATAATATAATAAACCCATAGCTGTCAGATTTTTATTTGAAAGAGAAAGCCTTTATAAAGGTTAAAATCAATTCCAGGCGAATATTGCCTTTAATAAAAGTGAATAATTTGAGCATCATAATCTGGACAGATCGTCCCCTCACGGCACAATAGCTCCTCTTGTTTTTAACTGGTCTCGTCCCCCAAAAAAGTCGTCTAAAAGCTCATCGTGTCCTCAAGTTAGGTCACCAGAGTTTGTTTCCCAGCATGCCTTTGGCTGGTTCCCTCTCTGTTGACATTGTTGTGTCCTGTAGCCACTTCCTTTGTGATTAAATGTGTGTGTTTGTAAATATGTTTCTTGCTCTTTATCTGTGCGCTGCTTTGATAAGGCTGGTCTGTGCTCTCACACACAGGTTGTTTGACCTGGAAACGGGGCTTTAAACCCATTTGTGCTTGAACCGTTGAGGAAGGGTGCAGACGCAACACTCTCTGCATGTTGATTAGCCTTTACGTCACGCAGGGAGGCGATGGTGCGGCTTATGAAATCAAAATTCATGTTCCTGGTCTTACTGTGAATGATCATCAGTACGTTATTAGGAAGAAAATAACATGAAATAACTGGCTCCGCCTCTGAAACCACTTTCCTTTACATGTGACGTCATTATGGTCCAGCCCAGATCCGTCTGACATCCGTTACATGTGGATTTCACACGGCACAGATGTGGGCCGGATCTGGGCCGACACTATGTTGCTATGAACCTTTCGCATTAAGGGTTTTCTGATAGAACGGTGTCATGTTAGCGGCCGCTACGTTAATAACTAATAATCTTTTCAACGGAAGTGAACTATCAATCATAACTAACTTTATCTGGACAATAACTTTATTCTAGAGCTGCTGTAAAGCCCAATCAATCTCTGTTACTGTAATTTCCTGTTATCTCTGTAAAGCTGCTTTGAAACTATATTGTAAAAGCGCTATATAAATGATGGTGACTTGACTTGACTATAGATGCCTGTATTAATTTTCGCCTGCATCCTCGAAAATTTTTATGATCCAAAATATAAAATCAAACCATTCCCTATATTCATTTTTTTGTCCGCATTACATAAGATTCATGCTGACTGTATACATTGCATGGTTCTCTGCAATTGTTTCTAAATAATAAATATGATGTGCATTTAAATAATCTTTTTCAATTAAACATCTTTAAACAAGGTAGATTTACTATGTACTTTTTTATTATTATTATTTAACATCCTTACACAATGTAGATTTACAATTCATTGGGGTTTTTATCGTTATTTAGTATTATTTAACACCCTTAAACAGGGTAGATATATTAATCATTATTTTATATTATTATTTAACATCCTTAAACAGGGTAGATATATTAATCATTATTTATTATTATTATTATTATTTAACATCCTTAAATAAGGTACGTTTTCCATTCACTTTTTTATTATTTATTATTTACTATTTTTTTATTTAAATTGTTGTTGTCTCAAAATGTATTTTGAAATTTTTTTCTTGTTTTAAGCTTAAATCTAATATACATTAAAATACATTTTCTGAGTTACAATCTTATATAAATTTAGTGTCAAATAAATGTATTATGTAAGGATCTACATGAATCCCTTACTGTAAACCAATACAAAAATATTGATTTAAGAATTATTATTATTATATTTCTGTGTTTTTATATTATTTTGTGTTTATTTTGCAAAGAGTTTTAGCTTCCCAGAAAAAACCTGCCGAAGTAAAAAACCCAAGTAGAATGAAAGGAGATAAAAGGCATGTTGATGCCAAGCGTGTGATATACAGGTTGATTTTGAAGGCCGATCGAGTGTTGTTTTGGACAGAGACGCTGATGTGTGTAAGGAAGTGCAGGAAGAGCTACTTCCTGTTTTTGTGTTCTGGTCTCCTGAGTCAAACGCAGGCTGCTTTTCACCTTCAGTTAATGTTAGATTCGTTCGTTGTGGTTCATCTATTTATGGAGTCTCGTTTAGTTCAGATAGTCGAGTCCAGGTTGATCTAATCTGGTGCAGTTTTGTCCTGTGATGGTAATATAGTCCACCTTCCATCTGTCGGCTTCGGTTAATGGGGCCCAGCGATCCAGTTCAGTCCGCTCAGATCAATGTAATTGAATGTTATTGTTTTATTTGTATGCCTGAACTTGACTGTCATTTCTGATCCCGTTCTGTCCGAGAGTTGTAATGAAAGACTTACGGCCTGAGAAAGTGTACCGGCTAAAGACGCTACTGTGCACGAGTGATTCAACACCCTCATGAAACAACAATGGGACCAAAGTGCATTGTGGGTAATGAACACCCATCACTCTGTTACACTGCCGTTCACAATGATCTTTTGGAAAGTCGCCCTGCCCTTTTCAAACAGGTTCCTGAATGTTCCCATGATTCACTCCCATGCTGCGCCTGCACAGGCACACGAAAGAAAAATGACAAATTCAATCTCTTTCATGTCTCAAATGTGTCTCCTAAACAGCAGTGAGAACAAATTGGAGATGACTGCTGAAATCTCAGTGTTTTTCCTGAGAAAAAGACGCCAGTAATCTCATGTGTCTCCTCTAGAGTTTCAGAAAAGATCTCAATAATGTCAGATTTGCAATCTAAAGTCAGAGATCTCAATATGAACTCAAACATTTCTCATCAAATCATCTTAGCTGCTCCACTCAATCATTTTATAGCTTGAGTCATTTTTGTCGGTTTCTATTTCCCCACTTCTGAAACATCTCAGAAACATCTGAGACAAAGTTAAATTCTTCATGTGACTTTCTGTAGTGTGATTCTGAATTATGTCTCATTTAAGTCTAAGTTATGAAAGAGCAACTTCTGAGCTATAACATTTTATTAAATTAACTCTGTCCCTCAATGAAGCTCATGATTGTCATTCGCTACGTTTACATGCAACCAAATAATCTGTTAGTAATGATCTTGACGGCTCAATCGGACTCAAAAGCCTTCATCTAAACACCTTAATTGATCCGAATGAAATTTCGATCTGATTGAAAGGAGTTTATTCCTTTTCTAATCCGATCGAGAGTGCATGTAAACACCAGTGATGGAGTACTCGAGTCCTGGACTCAGACTCGAGTCCGACTCGAGTCCTTATTCTCTGGACTCGAGTACGACTCGAGACTCCATTCTCTGGACTCGTGACTCGACTTGGACTCGCGGACTGATGACTAGTACTTGGACTTGGACTCGAGAATATATCAAATCGGACTTGAGCATTCATCAAATGAATGACGTTGTTTCTGACTAAATAGGTTATAAAAATTTGATATAAGATATTACTCTTTTCCTGTTTCGGGGTCCAAGACCGGCCACGATCTATTTTTTCCCTCACAGACACTGCTACCGTTGCTCTCCTTGCTTGACAACACACTCACTGATGTCACTCACTTTACGCTGCATTCTCGTGAGAGAGATAACGTAACACTCATTTAACACTAGATAAGTGCCTCTACATCTAATCAGCAATTTCGATTTTGGCACGCTTTGCAGCAGCTGAGCTGACCACTAAGGAGCGAACGTACAGTGACGTGACATAACTGCCAGATTTAAACTGTGCTTTCGTGCTATGGCTGGCGCTGAGCCAAAGTCGGACGCGCTCAGCGCTTAATCCCGTTTATCATACAATAACACAATTATGTTTATTTTAGCTAACAAACTAGACGGCGACCTTGACTATGTCACACATCGCAACCACTCTTTTCCTGCGGAGTTACAACTGCTTATAGCACTGCATTTTCTGTTTTTTGCCACAGTTACATTGGGATTTTAGTTTGCTTTTCAAAATTTCAAAATTGTTTTTCTTTTACCATATTCGTCAAGAAGAATGCATTTCTCCTCCTCTGTCCAATTAGGCTTTCTTTTTTGTTTTCTTTATCCATTCCAGTTGACTGATCATCCAAAAATGTATTTAAACAATTAAATAAATATAATCGTGCATGCCACAGCTACAATGATTTGAACTAAGGTCAAAGGCAATTCTAGTGATATCATACACATTTCTAGCTGCAAGAAAGAGTGCCTGAAAAATGTTGCTTGATTTGGCTTAAGTGTATATAATTTTGACTCTGACTCGAACACGGGCCTCGAGACTCGACTCGGACTTGAACTCCGGTAATGGTGACTCGACTTGGACTCGACTCGGACTCTTCTTTGGTGACTCGGACTTGGACTCGGACTCGAACACTGGGACTCGAGACTCGACTCGGACTCGACAGTTGGTGACTCGACTACAACACTGGTAAACACTTGATCGGATTGAAAACCGAAACTGAAAGGCCTGCATGTGTGTAATGACGTTTAAATAGCGTAATGACGTGTGACGCGCTGAACGAGCTGTTCTTCCTGTTGAATAAAGTGTCGTATAAATGAGTGTCCCGTCATTCTATAATCCTCCTTTCACTGCGTCTGTGAAGTGGAGCAGGACGGAGGAGAGAAAAAAAAGAGAGATTTTGAGGGAGAAAAAAATATTTTTATTAAATAACATTTGAAAAACCTACAGGTAAATCTTCTATAAATATTTGTGAGTCTTCATTTTCTTCTGTTTGCCTACTCCAGTTCTAGTTAAAACTCACTAGATATGTTTATTCTGTGCATTTTGGGCACTTTTTGTGTGAAATCATATTTATTTTTCGGCCATCAAAAGTGTGCTTTCACTTTAATTGAGCGCGAGCAGCGCAGCAAAAATCGACTCGGCGACGAAACCCGCGCTTCACTGCTGCTCACGCGACGCTCCTCCTTGACGCTCGTGCACTGCTCCTGCTCCCGCTGTGAATGCTCTCGTTGATTAACATGCACGCCGGAAAAAAAATAGGCGCTGCTCACGCGCCGCTGACGCGCCGCTGACGCTTGCCGTGCAACCCCTTATTTACACTGCACACGTCTGCGGCGCGTTACGGCTGCGACACGGCTACATCAATGCTTGTGTTTACACCAGCCGTTTCATAAGCGTCCCAGTAGCCGCTCTCCGCGCTGCTTCGCTAAAGATAGGCGCCTAGTCTATTTTTGACGGACGCCGCGTCCAAGCCGCACAGTAAATACAAAATAAAAGTAAAAAAAATCCTGTCAATTTTAAAATAAACACCCTCTGCAAACTCCCAATTGTATTTTGCTACAATATATCCTTGGTATAAACCATAGACTGCAAGGTAGAAAAACCCCAAAATCAAGAAAAACCACGTCGGACAGGCAGATCACGTGTTCTCGCGCATCCAGTCGCTTCGCTTCTGAAATGCTCCTGGTGTGAGTTGGCAACGCGTGGAGGACGGAATAAAATCTTGTGAGAGCCATAATGCGCCGCAGACGTGTGCAGTGTAAATAAAGGGTTAAACGGCCGTTACAGGTAAAATTAAAGAATTTATCCTCAACTAGTTTTGAGGTGTAGGTCTACGTATTTTATAATGTTAACTTCAAATAATACTAAATGATGTTTTATTAACAAGGTTCGGGAGGAGCACGTTCAAATAATTGATCCAATTATCACATCATTCCAACCAGCTGTCGACAATCAGTAATCAACATGTCTATTCAATCAGCTTGAGTTGGAGACCGATATATACACTCATTTGACTCACCAATGTTCCTCGACAGTTTTTCAGCAACCTTCCACCACCCCGTCTCCTCACACTCGCCTGGTTACTTCTTAACCAGCAATACAGGGGGAGTACTCTGGGTTCGGGCCAAATATCCGAGCTCGGAGCCCTCTCCCCGGACAGCACGCCAAATATGCATACCATTTATTCTATCTAACTTATTTGTATGTGTGAACTAGGGAATAGTAATTTAAAGATGTGGTAGCGTTGGATCTGGACGGGAAGGATAACTTGAGTTGGAAGGTGTGTGTCGTGATTCTGCCTTTTCACACGCTAGACAGGTTTGTGGATCTGAGTGTCGCGATTTCGGTTTCATATCGCATATCATTACAGCCCTACTAGAAATAGATAAATATTAAGTCTGCTGTTTGAAACAAATAAAGAATCAATGTAGGAGAATAGTTATGATGTGCAAACAGCAGGAAACTGTATATATTCATGTAGTGTGCGCATGTCAAAAAATCTATCCCAATTTGAAGCTTGTGACACAAACACACACACATTAACCCGATCACATGATTAGCGTGCATGTAAACACTACGTTCGGATTCATCAATCGGATTGATGAAGAATTCAGTCCGATTGAAACAAAAGTTGTGCATGTTAACGCAGCCACTGAGAACTTTAGTAGAAAAATCTGAGACAAAGTTAAATACTTAAGATGATTCTCAGTAATGTCTCATTTAGAGCAATTTCTAAGCAATAGCATTTTATTGAATTAACTCTTTCCCTTAACGAAGCTCATGATTATCAGGGAAGAGTTTTAGGAGAAACATCTGAGAAAAAGTTAGTATCTAAATGAGTTGTAGCTGAGACTCCACTACGAGTCTCGATCTCTGAAAGACCCTCCTCTGATCGTGTGTGTTGACGAGTGGTCTTCCTCTGATCGTGTGTGTTGACGAGTGGTCTTCCTCTGATCGTGTGTGTTGACGAGTGGTCTTCCTCTGATCGTGTGTGTTGACGAGTGGTCTTCCTCTGATCGTGTGTATTGACGAGTGGTCTTCCTCTAATCGTGTGTGTTCACGAGTGGTCTTCCTCTGATCGTGTGTGTTGACGAGTGGTCTTCCTCTGATCGTGTGTGTTGACGAGGGGTCTTCCTCTGATCGTGTGTGTTGACGAGTGGCCTTCCTCTGATCGTGTGTGTTGACGAGTGGTCTTCCTCTGATCGTGTGTGTTGACGAGTGGCCTTCCTCTGATCGTGTGTGTTGACGAGGGGTCTTCCTCTGATCGTGTGTGTTGACGAGTGGTCTTCCTCTTATCATGTGTGTTGACGAGTGGTCTTCCTCCTCTGATCGTGTGGGTTGACGAGTGGTCTTCCTCTGATCGTGTTTGTTGACGAGTGGCCTTCCTCTGATCGTGTGTGTTGACGAGTGGTCTTCCTCTGATCATGTGTGTTGACGAGTGGTCTTCCTCTGATCGTGTGTGTTGACGAGTGGTCTTCCTCCTCTTATCGTGTGTGTTGACGAGTGGTCTTCCTCTGATCGTGTGTGTGTTGACGAGTGGTCTTCCTCTGATCGTGTGTGTTGACGAGTGGTCTTCCTCCTCTGATCGTGTGTTGACAAGTGGTCTTCCTCTGATCGTGTGTGTTGACGAGTGGTCTTCCTCTGATCGAGGGTGTTGAAGAGTGGTCTTCCTCTGATCGTGTGTGTTGACGAGTGGTCTTCCTCCTCTTATCGTGTGTGTTGACGAGTGGTCTTCCTCTGATCGTGCATGTGTTGACGAGTGGTCTTCCTCTGATCGTGTGTGTGTTGACGAGTGGTCTTCCTCTGATCGTGTGTGTTGATGAGTGGTCTTCCTCCTCTGATCGTGTGTGTGTTGACGAGTGGTCTTCCTCCTCTGATCGTGTGTTGACGAGTGGTCTTCCTCCTCTGATCGTGTGTGTTGACAAGTGGTCTTCCTCTGATCGTGTGTGTTGACGAGTGGTCTTCCTCTGATCGTGTGTGTTGACGAGTGGTCTTCCTCTGATCGTGTGTGTTGAAGAGTGGTCTTCCTCTGATCGTGTGTGTTGACGAGTGGTCTTCCTCCTCTTATCGTGTGTGTTGACGAGTGGTCTTCCTCTGATCGTGTGTGTGTTGACGAGTGGTCTTCCTCTGATCGTGTGTGTTGATGAGTGGTCTTCCTCCTCTGATCGTGTGTGTGTTGACGAGTGGTCTTCCTCCTCTGATCGTGTGTGTTGACGAGTGGTCTTCCTCCTCTGATCGTGTGTGTTGACAAGTGGTCTTCCTCTGATCGTGTGTGTTGACGAGTGGTCTTCCTCTGATCGTGTGTGTTGACGAGTGGCCTTCCTCTGATCGTGTGTGTTGACGAGGGGTCTTCCTCTGATCGTGTGTGTTGACGAGTGGCCTTCCTCTGATCGTGTGTGTTGACGAGTGGTCTTCCTCTGATCGTGTGTGTGTTGACGAGTGGTCTTCCTCTGATCGTGTGTGTTGATGAGTGGTCTTCCTCCTCTGATCGTGTGTGTGTTGACGAGTGGTCTTCCTCCTCTGATCGTGTGTGTTGACGAGTGGTCTTCCTCCTCTGATCGTGTGTGTTGACAAGTGGTCTTCCTCTGATCGTGTGTGTTGACGAGTGGCCTTCCTCTGATCGTGTGTGTTGTCGTGGGGTCTTCCTCTGATCGTGTGTGTTGACGAGTGGTCTTCCTCTTATCATGTGTGTTGACGAGTGGTCTTCCTCCTCTGATCGTGTGTGTTGACGAGTGGTCTTCCTCTGATTGTGTGTGTTGACGAGTGGCCTTCCTCTGATCGTGTGTGTTGACGAGTGGTCTTCCTCTGATCGTGTGTGTTGACGAGTGGTCTTCCTCTGATCGTGTGTGTTGACGAGTGGTCTTCCTCCTCTTATCGTGTGTGTTGACGAGTGGTCTTCCTCCTCTGATCGTGTGTGTGTTGACGAGTGGTCTTCCTCTGATCGTGTGTGTTGACGAGTGGTCTTCCTCCTCTGATCGTGTGTGTTGACAAGTGGTCTTCCTCTGATCGTGTGTGTTGACGAGTGGTCTTCCTCTGATCGTGTGTGTTGAAGAGTGGTCTTCCTCTGATCTTGTGTGTTGACGAGTGGTCTTCCTCCTCTTATCGTGTGTGTTGACGAGTGGTCTTCCTCTGATCGTGCATGTGTTGACGAGTGGTCTTCCTCTGATCGTGTGTGTGTTGACGAGTGGTCTTCCTCTGATCGTGTGTGTTGATGAGTGGTCTTCCTCCTCTGATCGTGTGTGTGTTGACGAGTGGTCTTCCTCCTCTGATCGTGTGTGTTGACGAGTGGTCTTCCTCCTCTGATCGTGTGTGTTGACAAGTGGTCTTCCTCTGATCGTGTGTGTTGACGAGTGGTCTTCCTCTGATCGTGTGTGTTGACGAGTGGTCTTCCTCTGATCGTGTGTGTTGACGAGTGGTCTTCCTCCTCTTATCGTGTGTGTTGACGAGTGGTCTTCCTCCTCTGATCGTGTGTGTTGACGAGTGGTCTTCCTCTGATCATGTGTGTTGACGAGTGGTCTTCCTCCTCTGATCGTGTGTGTTGACGAGTGGTCTTCCTCCTCTGATCGTGTGTGTTGACGAGTGGTCTTCCTCTGATCGTGTGTGTTGACGAGGGGTCTTCCTCTGATCGTGTGTGTTGACGAGTGGTCTTCCTCTGATCGTGTGTGTTGACGAGTGGCCTTCCTCTGATCGTGTGTGTTGACGAGGGGTCTTCCTCTGATCGTGTGTGTTGACGAGTGGTCTTCCTCTGATCGTGTGTGTTGACGAGTGGTCTTCCTCCTCTGATCGTGTGTGTTGACGAGTGGTCTTCCTCTGATCGTGTGTGTTGACGAGCGGTCTTCCTCTGATCGTGTGTGTTGACGAGGGGTCTTCCTCTGATCTTGTGTGTTGACGAGTGGTCTTCCTCTGATCGTGTGTGTTGACGAGTGGTCTTCCTCTGATCGTGTGTTTTGACGAGTGGTCTTCCTCCTCTGATCGTGTGTGTTGACGAGTGGTCCCCCTCCTCTGATCGTGTGTGTTGACGAGTGGTCTTCCTCTGATCGTGTGTGTTGACGAGTGGTCTTCCTCTGATCGTGTGTGTTGACGAGTGGTCTTTCTCCTCTGATCGTGTGTGTTGACGAGTGGTCTTCGTCTGATCGTGTGTGTTGACGAGTGGTCTTCCTCTGATCGTGTGTGTTTACGAGGGGTCTTCCTCTGATCGTGTGTGTTGACGAGTGGTCTTCCTCCTCTGATCGTGTGTGTTGACGAGTGGTCTTCCTCTGATCTTGTGTGTTGAAGAGTGGTCTTCCTCTGATCGTGTGTGTTGACGAGTGGTCTTCCTCCTCTTATCGTGTGTGTTGACGAGTGGTCTTCCTCTGATCGTGTGTGTGTTGACGAGTGGTCTTCCTCTGATCGTGTGTGTTGATGAGTGGTCTTCCTCCTCTGATCGTGTGTGTGTTGACGAGTGGTCTTCCTCCTCTGATCGTGTGTGTTGACGAGTGGTCTTCCTCTGATCGTGTGTGTTGACGAGTGGTCTTCCTCCTCTGATCGTGTGTGTTGACGAGTGGTCTTCCTCTGATCTTGTGTGTTGACGAGTGGTCTTCCTCTGATCGTGTGTGTTGACGAGTGGTCTTCCTCCTCTGATCGTGTGTGTTGACAAGTGGTCTTCCTCTGATCGTGTGTGTTGACGAGTGGTCTTCCTCTGATCGTGTGTGTTGACGAGTGGTCTTCCTCTGATCGTGTGTGTTGAAGAGTGGTCTTCCTCTGATCGTGTGTGTTGACGAGTGGTCTTCCTCCTCTTATCGTGTGTGTTGACGAGTGGTCTTCCTCTGATCGTGTGTGTGTTGACGAGTGGTCTTCCTCTGATCGTGTGTGTTGATGAGTGGTCTTCCTCCTCTGATCGTGTGTGTGTTGACGAGTGGTCTTCCTCCTCTGATCGTGTGTGTTGACGGGTGGTCTTCCTCCTCTGATCGTGTGTGTTGACAAGTGGTCTTCCTCTGATCGTGTGTGTTGACGAGTGGCCTTCCTCTGATCGTGTGTGTTGACGAGGGGTCTTCCTCTGATCGTGTGTGTTGACGAGTGGCCTTCCTCTGATCGTGTGTGTTGACGAGTGGTCTTCCTCTGATCGTGTGTGTGTTGACGAGTGGTCTTCCTCTGATCGTGTGTGTTGATGAGTGGTCTTCCTCCTCTGATCGTGTGTGTGTTGACGAGTGGTCTTCCTCCTCTGATCGTGTGTGTTGACGAGTGGTCTTCCTCCTCTGATCGTGTGTGTTGACAAGTGGTCTTCCTCTGATCGTGTGTGTTGACGAGTGGCCTTCCTCTGATCGTGTGTGTTGTCGTGGGGTCTTCCTCTGATCGTGTGTGTTGACGAGTGGTCTTCCTCTTATCATGTGCGTTGACGAGTGGTCTTCCTCCTCTGATCGTGTGTGTTGACGAGTGGTCTTCCTCTGATTGTGTGTGTTGACGAGTGGCCTTCCTCTGATCGTGTGTGTTGACGAGTGGTCTTCCTCTGATCGTGTGTGTTGACGAGTGGTCTTCCTCTGATCGTGTGTGTTGACGAGTGGTCTTCCTCCTCTTATCGTGTGTGTTGACGAGTGGTCTTCCTCCTCTGATCGTGTGTGTGTTGACGAGTGGTCTTCCTCTGATCGTGTGTGTTGACGAGTGGTCTTCCTCCTCTGATCGTGTGTGTTGACAAGTGGTCTTCCTCTGATCGTGTGTGTTGACGAGTGGTCTTCCTCTGATCGTGTGTGTTGAAGAGTGGTCTTCCTCTGATCTTGTGTGTTGACGAGTGGTCTTCCTCCTCTTATCGTGTGTGTTGACGAGTGGTCTTCCTCTGATCGTGCATGTGTTGACGAGTGGTCTTCCTCTGATCGTGTGTGTGTTGACGAGTGGTCTTCCTCTGATCGTGTGTGTTGATGAGTGGTCTTCCTCCTCTGATCGTGTGTGTGTTGACGAGTGGTCTTCCTCCTCTGATCGTGTGTGTTGACGAGTGGTCTTCCTCCTCTGATCGTGTGTGTTGACAAGTGGTCTTCCTCTGATCGTGTGTGTTGACGAGTGGTCTTCCTCTGATCGTGTGTGTTGACGAGTGGTCTTCCTCTGATCGTGTGTGTTGACGAGTGGTCTTCCTCCTCTTATCGTGTGTGTTGACGAGTGGTCTTCCTCCTCTGATCGTGTGTGTTGACGAGTGGTCTTCCTCTGATCATGTGTGTTGACGAGTGGTCTTCCTCCTCTGATCGTGTGTGTTGACGAGTGGTCTTCCTCCTCTGATCGTGTGTGTTGACGAGTGGTCTTCCTCTGATCGTGTGTGTTGACGAGGGGTCTTCCTCTGATCGTGTGTGTTGACGAGTGGTCTTCCTCTGATCGTGTGTGTTGACGAGTGGCCTTCCTCTGATCGTGTGTGTTGACGAGGGGTCTTCCTCTGATCGTGTGTGTTGACGAGTGGTCTTCCTCTGATCGTGTGTGTTGACGAGTGGTCTTCCTCCTCTGATCGTGTGTGTTGACGAGTGGTCTTCCTCTGATCGTGTGTGTTGACGAGCGGTCTTCCTCTGATCGTGTGTGTTGACGAGGGGTCTTCCTCTGATCTTGTGTGTTGACGAGTGGTCTTCCTCTGATCGTGTGTGTTGACGAGTGGTCTTCCTCTGATCGTGTGTTTTGACGAGTGGTCTTCCTCCTCTGATCGTGTGTGTTGACGAGTGGTCCCCCTCCTCTGATCGTGTGTGTTGACGAGTGGTCTTCCTCTGATCGTGTGTGTTGACGAGTGGTCTTCCTCTGATCGTGTGTGTTGACGAGTGGTCTTTCTCCTCTGATCGTGTGTGTTGACGAGTGGTCTTCGTCTGATCGTGTGTGTTGACGAGTGGTCTTCCTCTGATCGTGTGTGTTTACGAGGGGTCTTCCTCTGATCGTGTGTGTTGACGAGTGGTCTTCCTCCTCTGATCGTGTGTGTTGACGAGTGGTCTTCCTCCTCTGATCGTGTGTGTTGACGAGTGGTCTTCCTCTGATCTTGTGTGTTGACGAGTGGTCTTCCTCTGATCGTGTGTGTTGACGAGGGGTCTTCCTCTGATCGTGTGTGTTGACGAGTGGTCTTCCTCTGATCGTGTGTGTTGACGAGTGGTCTTCCTCCTCTGATCGTGTGTGTTGACGAGTGGTCTTCCTCTGATCGTGTGTGTTGACGAGTGGTCCCCCTCCTCTGATCGTGTGTGTTGACGAGTGGTCTTCCTCTGATCGTGTGTGTTGACGAGTGGTCCCCCTCCTCTGATCGTGTGTGTTGACGAGTGGTCTTCCTCTGATCGTGTGTGTTGACGAGTGGTCTTCCTCCTCTAATCATGTGTGTTGACGAGTGGTCTTCCTCCTCTGATCGTGTGTGTGTTGACGAGTGGTCTTCCTCTGATCGTGTGTGTTGACGAGTGGTCTTCCTCTGATCGTGTGTGTTGACGAGTGGTCTTCCTCCTCTGATCGTGTGTGTTGACGAGTGGTCTTCCTCCTCTGATCGTGTGTGTTGACGAGTGGTCTTCCTCTGATCCTGTGTGTTGACGAGTGGTCTTCCTCTGATCGTGTGTGTTGACGAGTGGTCTTCCTCTGATCGTGTGTGTTGACGAGTGGTCTTCCTCTGATCGTGTGTGTTGACGAGTGGTCTTCCTCCTCTGATCGTGTGTGTTGACGAGTGGTCTTCCTCTGATCGTGTGTGTTGACGAGTGGTCTTCCTCTGATCGTGTGTGTTGACGAGTGGTCTTCCTCCTCTGATCGTGTGTGTTGACGAGTGGTCTTCCTCTGATCGTGTGTGTTGACGAGGGGTCTTCCTCTGATCGTGTGTGTTGACGAGTGGTCTTCCTCTGATCGTGTGTGTTGACGAGGGGTCTTCCTCTGATCGTGTGTGTTGACGAGTGGTCTTCCTCCTCTGATCGTATGTGTTGACGAGTGGTCTTCCTCTGATCGTGTGTGTTGACGAGTGGTCTTCCTCTGATCGTGTGTGTTGACGAGGGGTCTTCCTCTGATCTTGTGTGTTGACGAGTGGTCTTCCTCTGATCGTGTGTGTTGACGAGTGGTCTTGCTCTGATCGTGTGTTTTGACGAGTGGTCTTCCTCCTCTGATCATGTGTGTTGACGAGTGGTCCCCCTCCTCTGATCGTGTGTGTTGACGAGTGGTCTTCCTCTGATCGTGTGTGTTGACGAGGGGTCTTCCTCTGATCGTGTGTGTTGACGAGTGGTCTTCCTCTGATCGTGTGTGTTGACGAGTGGCCTTCCTCCTCTGATCGTGTGTGTTGACGAGTGGTCTTCCTCTGATCGTGTGTGTTGACGAGTGGTCTTCCTCTGATCGTGTGTGTTGACGAGGGGTCTTCCTCTGATCGTGTGTGTTGACGAGTGGTCTTCCTCCTCTGATCCTGTGTGTTGACGAGTGGTCTTCCTCTGATCTTGTGTGTTGACGAGTGGTCTTCCTCTGTTCGTGTGTGTTGACGAGGGGTCTTCCTCTGATCGTGTGTCTTGACGAGTGGTCTTCCTCTGATCGTGTGTGTTGACGAGTGGTCTTCCTCCTCTGATCGTGTGTGTTGACGAGTGGTCTTCCTCTGATCGTGTGTGTTGACGAGTGGTCCCCCTCCTCTGATCGTGTGTGTTGACGAGTGGTCTTCCTCTGATCGTGTGTGTTGACGAGCGGTCTTCCTCTGATCGTGTGTGTTGACGAGCGGTCTTCCTCTGATCGTGTGTGTTGACGAGTGGTCTTCCTCTGATCGTGTGTGTTGACGAGTGGTCTTCCTCTGATCGTGTGTGTTGACGAGTGGTCTTCCTCCTCTAATCATGTGTGTTGACGAGTGGTCTTCCTCCTCTGATCGTGTGTGTGTTGACGAGTGGTCTTCCTCTGATCGTGTGTGTTGACGAGTGGTCTTCCTCTGATCGTGTGTGTTGACGAGTGGTCTTCCTCCTCTGATCGTGTGTGTTGACGAGTGGTCTTCCTCCTCTGATCGTGTGTGTTGACGAGTGGTCTTCCTCCTCTGATCGTGTGTGTTGACGAGTGGTCTTCCTCTGATCGTGTGTGTTGACGAGTGGTCTTCCTCTGATCGTGTGTGTTGACGAGTGGTCTTCCTCTGATCGTGTGTGTTGACGAGTGGTCTTCCTCCTCTGATCGTGTGTGTTGACGAGTGGTCTTCCTCTGATCGTGTGTGTTGACGAGTGGTCTTCCTCTGATCGTGTGTGTTGACGAGTGGTCTTCCTCTGATCGTGTGTGTTGACGAGTGGTCTTCCTCTGATCGTGTGTGTTGACGAGTGGTCTTCCTCTGATCGTGTGTGTTGACGAGTGGTCTTCCTCTGATCGTGTGTGTTGACGAGTGGTCTTCCTCCTCTGATCGTGTGTGTTGACGAGTGGTCTTCCTCTGATCGTGTGTGTTGACGAGGGGTCTTCCTCTGATCGTGTGTGTTGACGAGTGGTCTTCCTCTGATCGTGTGTGTTGACGAGGGGTCTTCCTCTGATCGTGTGTGTTGACGAGTGGTCTTCCTCCTCTGATCGTATGTGTTGACGAGTGGTCTTCCTCTGATCGTGTGTGTTGACGAGTGGTCTTCCTCTGATCGTGTGTGTTGACGAGTGGTCTTCCTCTGATCTTGTGTGTTGACGAGTGGTCTTTCTCTGATCGTGTGTGTTGACGAGTGGTCTTGCTCTGATCGTGTGTTTTGACGAGTGGTCTTCCTCCTCTGATCATGTGTGTTGACGAGTGGTCCCCCTCCTCTGATCGTGTGTGTTGACGAGTGGTCTTCCTCTGATCGTGTGTGTTGACGAGGGGTCTTCCTCTGATCGTGTGTGTTGACGAGTGGTCTTCCTCTGATCGTGTGTGTTGACGAGTGGCCTTCCTCCTCTGATCGTGTGTGTTGACGAGTGGTCTTCCTCTGATCGTGTGTGTTGACGAGTGGTCTTCCTCTGATCGTGTGTGTTGACGAGGGGTCTTCCTCTGATCGTGTGTGTTGACGAGTGGTCTTCCTCCTCTGATCGTGTGTGTTGACGAGTGGTCTTCCTCTGATCTTGTGTGTTGACGAGTGGTCTTCCTCTGTTCGTGTGTGTTGACGAGGGGTCTTCCTCTGATCGTGTGTCTTGACGAGTGGTCTTCCTCTGATCGTGTGTGTTGACGAGTGGTCTTCCTCCTCTGATCGTGTGTGTTGACGAGTGGTCTTCCTCTGATCGTGTGTGTTGACGAGTGGTCTTCCTCTGATCGTGTGTGTTGACGAGTAGTCTTCCTCTGATCGTGTGTGTTGACGAGTGGTCTTCCTCTGATCGTGTGTGTTGACGAGTGGTCTTCCTCTGATCGTGTGTGTTGACGAGTGGTCTTCCTCCTCTAATCATGTGTGTTGACGAGTGGTCTTCCTCCTCTGATCGTGTGTGTGTTGACGAGTGGTCTTCCTCTGATCGTGTGTGTTGACGAGTGGTCTTCCTCTGATCGTGTGTGTTGACGAGTGGTCTTCCTCCTCTGATCGTGTGTGTTGACGAGTGGTCTTCCTCCTCTGATCGTGTGTGTTGACGAGTGGTCTTCCTCCTCTGATCGTCTGTGTTGACGAGTGGTCTTCCTCTGATCGTGTGTGTTGACGAGTGGTCTTCCTCTGATCGTGTGTGTTGACGAGTGGTCTTCCTCCTCTTATCGTGTGTGTTGACGAGTGGTCTTCCTCTGATCGTGTGTGTTGACGAGTGGTCTTCCTCTGATCGTGTGTGTTGACGAGTGGTCTTCCTCTGATCGTGTGTGTTGACGAGTGGTCTTCCTCTGATCGTGTGTGTTGACGAGTGGTCTTCCTCTGATCGTGTGTATTGACGAGTGGTCTTCCTCTGATCGTGTGTGTTGACGAGTAGTCTTCCTCTGATTGTGTGTGTTGACGAGTGGTCCCCCTCCTCTGATCGTGTGTGTTGACGAGTGGTCTTCCTCTGATCGTGTGTGTTGACGAGTGGTCTTCCTCTGATCGTGTGTATTGACGAGTTGTCTTCCTCTGATCGTGTGTGTTGACGAGTGGTCTTCCTCTGATTGTGTGTGTTGACGAGTGGTCCCCCTCCTCTGATCGTGTGTGTTGACGAGTGGTCTTCCTCTGATCGTGTGTGTTGACGAGTGGTCTTCCTCTGATCGTGTGTGTTGACGAGTGGTCTTCCTCCTCTGATCGTGTGTGTTGACGAGTGGTCTTCCTCCTCTGATCGTGTGTGTTGACGAGTGGTCTTCCTCTGATCGTGTGTGTTGACGAGTGGTCTTCATCTGATCGTGTGTGTTGACGAGTGGTCTTCCTCTGATCGTGTGTGTTGACGAGCGGTCTTCCTCTGATCGTGTGTGTGTTGACGAGTGGTCTTCGTCTGATCGTGTGTGTTGACGAGTGGTCTTCCTCTGATCCTGTGTGTTGACGAGTGGTCTTCCTCTGATCGTGTGTATTGACGAGTGGTCTTCCTCTGATCGTGTGTGTTGACGAGTGGTCTTCCTCTGATCGTGTGTGTTGACGAGTGGTCTTCCTCTGATCGTGTGTGCTGACGAGTGGTCCCCCTCCTCTGATCGTGTGTGTTGACGAGTGGTCTTCCTCTGATCGTGTGTGTGTGTTGACGAGTGGTCTTCCTCTGATCGTGTGTGTGTTGACGAGTGGTCTTCCTCTGATCGTGTGTGTTGACGAGTGGTCTTCCTCTGATCGTGTGTGTTGACGAGTGGTCTTCCTCTGATCGTGTGTGTTGACGAGGGGTCTTCCTCTGATCGTGTGTGTTGACGAGGGGTCTTCCTCTGATCGCGTGTGTTGACGAGTGGTCTTCCTCTGATCGTGTGTGTTGACGAGTGGCCTTCCTCTGATCGTGTGTGTGTTGACGAGTGGTCTTCCTCCTCTGATCGTGTGTGTTGACGAGTGGTCTTCCTCTTCTGATCGTGTGTGTCGACGAGTGGTCTTCCTCTGATCGTGTGTGTTGACGAGTGGTCTTCCTCCTCTGATCGTGTGTGTTGACGAGTGGTCTTCCTCCTCTGATCGTGTGTGTTGACGAGTGGTCTTCCTCTGATCGTGTGTGTTGACGAGTGGTCTTCCTCCTCTGATCGTGTGTGTTGACGAGTGGTCTTCCTCCTCTGATCGTGTGTGTCGACGAGTGGTCTTCCTCTGATCGTGTGTGTTGACGAGTGGTCTTCCTCTGATCGTGTGTGTTGACGAGGGGTCTTCCTCTGATCGTGTGTGTTGACGAGTGGTCTTCCTCTGATCGTGTGTTTTGACGAGTGGTCTTCCTCCTCTGATCGTGTGTGTTGACGAGTGGTCTTCCTCCTCTGATCGTGTGTGTTGACGAGTGGTCTTCCTCTGATCTTGTGTGTTGACGAGTGGTCTTCCTCTGATCGTGTGTGTTGACGAGTGGTCTTCCTCCTCTGATCGTGTGTGTTGACAAGTGGTCTTCCTCTGATCGTGTGTGTTGACGAGTGGTCTTCCTCTGATCGTGTGTGTTGACGAGTGGTCTTCCTCTGATCGTGTGTGTTGAAGAGTGGTCTTCCTCTGATCGTGTGTGTTGACGAGTGGTCTTCCTCCTCTTATCGTGTGTGTTGACGAGTGGTCTTCCTCTGATCGTGTGTGTGTTGACGAGTGGTCTTCCTCTGATCGTGTGTGTTGATGAGTGGTCTTCCTCCTCTGATCGTGTGTGTGTTGACGAGTGGTCTTCCTCCTCTGATCGTGTGTGTTGACGGGTGGTCTTCCTCCTCTGATCGTGTGTGTTGACAAGTGGTCTTCCTCTGATCGTGTGTGTTGACGAGTGGCCTTCCTCTGATCGTGTGTGTTGACGAGGGGTCTTCCTCTGATCGTGTGTGTTGACGAGTGGCCTTCCTCTGATCGTGTGTGTTGACGAGTGGTCTTCCTCTGATCGTGTGTGTGTTGACGAGTGGTCTTCCTCTGATCGTGTGTGTTGATGAGTGGTCTTCCTCCTCTGATCGTGTGTGTGTTGACGAGTGGTCTTCCTCCTCTGATCGTGTGTGTTGACGAGTGGTCTTCCTCCTCTGATCGTGTGTGTTGACAAGTGGTCTTCCTCTGATCGTGTGTGTTGACGAGTGGCCTTCCTCTGATCGTGTGTGTTGTCGTGGGGTCTTCCTCTGATCGTGTGTGTTGACGAGTGGTCTTCCTCTTATCATGTGCGTTGACGAGTGGTCTTCCTCCTCTGATCGTGTGTGTTGACGAGTGGTCTTCCTCTGATTGTGTGTGTTGACGAGTGGCCTTCCTCTGATCGTGTGTGTTGACGAGTGGTCTTCCTCTGATCGTGTGTGTTGACGAGTGGTCTTCCTCTGATCGTGTGTGTTGACGAGTGGTCTTCCTCCTCTTATCGTGTGTGTTGACGAGTGGTCTTCCTCCTCTGATCGTGTGTGTGTTGACGAGTGGTCTTCCTCTGATCGTGTGTGTTGACGAGTGGTCTTCCTCCTCTGATCGTGTGTGTTGACAAGTGGTCTTCCTCTGATCGTGTGTGTTGACGAGTGGTCTTCCTCTGATCGTGTGTGTTGAAGAGTGGTCTTCCTCTGATCTTGTGTGTTGACGAGTGGTCTTCCTCCTCTTATCGTGTGTGTTGACGAGTGGTCTTCCTCTGATCGTGCATGTGTTGACGAGTGGTCTTCCTCTGATCGTGTGTGTGTTGACGAGTGGTCTTCCTCTGATCGTGTGTGTTGATGAGTGGTCTTCCTCCTCTGATCGTGTGTGTGTTGACGAGTGGTCTTCCTCCTCTGATCGTGTGTGTTGACGAGTGGTCTTCCTCCTCTGATCGTGTGTGTTGACAAGTGGTCTTCCTCTGATCGTGTGTGTTGACGAGTGGTCTTCCTCTGATCGTGTGTGTTGACGAGTGGTCTTCCTCTGATCGTGTGTGTTGACGAGTGGTCTTCCTCCTCTTATCGTGTGTGTTGACGAGTGGTCTTCCTCCTCTGATCGTGTGTGTTGACGAGTGGTCTTCCTCTGATCATGTGTGTTGACGAGTGGTCTTCCTCCTCTGATCGTGTGTGTTGACGAGTGGTCTTCCTCCTCTGATCGTGTGTGTTGACGAGTGGTCTTCCTCTGATCGTGTGTGTTGACGAGGGGTCTTCCTCTGATCGTGTGTGTTGACGAGTGGTCTTCCTCTGATCGTGTGTGTTGACGAGTGGCCTTCCTCTGATCGTGTGTGTTGACGAGGGGTCTTCCTCTGATCGTGTGTGTTGACGAGTGGTCTTCCTCTGATCGTGTGTGTTGACGAGTGGTCTTCCTCCTCTGATCGTGTGTGTTGACGAGTGGTCTTCCTCTGATCGTGTGTGTTGACGAGCGGTCTTCCTCTGATCGTGTGTGTTGACGAGGGGTCTTCCTCTGATCTTGTGTGTTGACGAGTGGTCTTCCTCTGATCGTGTGTGTTGACGAGTGGTCTTCCTCTGATCGTGTGTTTTGACGAGTGGTCTTCCTCCTCTGATCGTGTGTGTTGACGAGTGGTCCCCCTCCTCTGATCGTGTGTGTTGACGAGTGGTCTTCCTCTGATCGTGTGTGTTGACGAGTGGTCTTCCTCTGATCGTGTGTGTTGACGAGTGGTCTTTCTCCTCTGATCGTGTGTGTTGACGAGTGGTCTTCGTCTGATCGTGTGTGTTGACGAGTGGTCTTCCTCTGATCGTGTGTGTTTACGAGGGGTCTTCCTCTGATCGTGTGTGTTGACGAGTGGTCTTCCTCCTCTGATCGTGTGTGTTGACGAGTGGTCTTCCTCCTCTGATCGTGTGTGTTGACGAGTGGTCTTCCTCTGATCTTGTGTGTTGACGAGTGGTCTTCCTCTGATCGTGTGTGTTGACGAGGGGTCTTCCTCTGATCGTGTGTGTTGACGAGTGGTCTTCCTCTGATCGTGTGTGTTGACGAGTGGTCTTCCTCCTCTGATCGTGTGTGTTGACGAGTGGTCTTCCTCTGATCGTGTGTGTTGACGAGTGGTCCCCCTCCTCTGATCGTGTGTGTTGACGAGTGGTCTTCCTCTGATCGTGTGTGTTGACGAGTGGTCCCCCTCCTCTGATCGTGTGTGTTGACGAGTGGTCTTCCTCTGATCGTGTGTGTTGACGAGTGGTCTTCCTCCTCTAATCATGTGTGTTGACGAGTGGTCTTCCTCCTCTGATCGTGTGTGTGTTGACGAGTGGTCTTCCTCTGATCGTGTGTGTTGACGAGTGGTCTTCCTCTGATCGTGTGTGTTGACGAGTGGTCTTCCTCCTCTGATCGTGTGTGTTGACGAGTGGTCTTCCTCCTCTGATCGTGTGTGTTGACGAGTGGTCTTCCTCTGATCCTGTGTGTTGACGAGTGGTCTTCCTCTGATCGTGTGTGTTGACGAGTGGTCTTCCTCTGATCGTGTGTGTTGACGAGTGGTCTTCCTCTGATCGTGTGTGTTGACGAGTGGTCTTCCTCCTCTGATCGTGTGTGTTGACGAGTGGTCTTCCTCTGATCGTGTGTGTTGACGAGTGGTCTTCCTCTGATCGTGTGTGTTGACGAGTGGTCTTCCTCCTCTGATCGTGTGTGTTGACGAGTGGTCTTCCTCTGATCGTGTGTGTTGACGAGGGGTCTTCCTCTGATCGTGTGTGTTGACGAGTGGTCTTCCTCTGATCGTGTGTGTTGACGAGGGGTCTTCCTCTGATCGTGTGTGTTGACGAGTGGTCTTCCTCCTCTGATCGTATGTGTTGACGAGTGGTCTTCCTCTGATCGTGTGTGTTGACGAGTGGTCTTCCTCTGATCGTGTGTGTTGACGAGGGGTCTTCCTCTGATCTTGTGTGTTGACGAGTGGTCTTCCTCTGATCGTGTGTGTTGACGAGTGGTCTTGCTCTGATCGTGTGTTTTGACGAGTGGTCTTCCTCCTCTGATCATGTGTGTTGACGAGTGGTCCCCCTCCTCTGATCGTGTGTGTTGACGAGTGGTCTTCCTCTGATCGTGTGTGTTGACGAGGGGTCTTCCTCTGATCGTGTGTGTTGACGAGTGGTCTTCCTCTGATCGTGTGTGTTGACGAGTGGCCTTCCTCCTCTGATCGTGTGTGTTGACGAGTGGTCTTCCTCTGATCGTGTGTGTTGACGAGTGGTCTTCCTCTGATCGTGTGTGTTGACGAGGGGTCTTCCTCTGATCGTGTGTGTTGACGAGTGGTCTTCCTCCTCTGATCCTGTGTGTTGACGAGTGGTCTTCCTCTGATCTTGTGTGTTGACGAGTGGTCTTCCTCTGTTCGTGTGTGTTGACGAGGGGTCTTCCTCTGATCGTGTGTCTTGACGAGTGGTCTTCCTCTGATCGTGTGTGTTGACGAGTGGTCTTCCTCCTCTGATCGTGTGTGTTGACGAGTGGTCTTCCTCTGATCGTGTGTGTTGACGAGTGGTCCCCCTCCTCTGATCGTGTGTGTTGACGAGTGGTCTTCCTCTGATCGTGTGTGTTGACGAGCGGTCTTCCTCTGATCGTGTGTGTTGACGAGCGGTCTTCCTCTGATCGTGTGTGTTGACGAGTGGTCTTCCTCTGATCGTGTGTGTTGACGAGTGGTCTTCCTCTGATCGTGTGTGTTGACGAGTGGTCTTCCTCCTCTAATCATGTGTGTTGACGAGTGGTCTTCCTCCTCTGATCGTGTGTGTGTTGACGAGTGGTCTTCCTCTGATCGTGTGTGTTGACGAGTGGTCTTCCTCTGATCGTGTGTGTTGACGAGTGGTCTTCCTCCTCTGATCGTGTGTGTTGACGAGTGGTCTTCCTCCTCTGATCGTGTGTGTTGACGAGTGGTCTTCCTCCTCTGATCGTGTGTGTTGACGAGTGGTCTTCCTCTGATCGTGTGTGTTGACGAGTGGTCTTCCTCTGATCGTGTGTGTTGACGAGTGGTCTTCCTCTGATCGTGTGTGTTGACGAGTGGTCTTCCTCCTCTGATCGTGTGTGTTGACGAGTGGTCTTCCTCTGATCGTGTGTGTTGACGAGTGGTCTTCCTCTGATCGTGTGTGTTGACGAGTGGTCTTCCTCTGATCGTGTGTGTTGACGAGTGGTCTTCCTCTGATCGTGTGTGTTGACGAGTGGTCTTCCTCTGATCGTGTGTGTTGACGAGTGGTCTTCCTCTGATCGTGTGTGTTGACGAGTGGTCTTCCTCCTCTGATCGTGTGTGTTGACGAGTGGTCTTCCTCTGATCGTGTGTGTTGACGAGGGGTCTTCCTCTGATCGTGTGTGTTGACGAGTGGTCTTCCTCTGATCGTGTGTGTTGACGAGGGGTCTTCCTCTGATCGTGTGTGTTGACGAGTGGTCTTCCTCCTCTGATCGTATGTGTTGACGAGTGGTCTTCCTCTGATCGTGTGTGTTGACGAGTGGTCTTCCTCTGATCGTGTGTGTTGACGAGTGGTCTTCCTCTGATCTTGTGTGTTGACGAGTGGTCTTTCTCTGATCGTGTGTGTTGACGAGTGGTCTTGCTCTGATCGTGTGTTTTGACGAGTGGTCTTCCTCCTCTGATCATGTGTGTTGACGAGTGGTCCCCCTCCTCTGATCGTGTGTGTTGACGAGTGGTCTTCCTCTGATCGTGTGTGTTGACGAGGGGTCTTCCTCTGATCGTGTGTGTTGACGAGTGGTCTTCCTCTGATCGTGTGTGTTGACGAGTGGCCTTCCTCCTCTGATCGTGTGTGTTGACGAGTGGTCTTCCTCTGATCGTGTGTGTTGACGAGTGGTCTTCCTCTGATCGTGTGTGTTGACGAGGGGTCTTCCTCTGATCGTGTGTGTTGACGAGTGGTCTTCCTCCTCTGATCGTGTGTGTTGACGAGTGGTCTTCCTCTGATCTTGTGTGTTGACGAGTGGTCTTCCTCTGTTCGTGTGTGTTGACGAGGGGTCTTCCTCTGATCGTGTGTCTTGACGAGTGGTCTTCCTCTGATCGTGTGTGTTGACGAGTGGTCTTCCTCCTCTGATCGTGTGTGTTGACGAGTGGTCTTCCTCTGATCGTGTGTGTTGACGAGTGGTCTTCCTCTGATCGTGTGTGTTGACGAGTAGTCTTCCTCTGATCGTGTGTGTTGACGAGTGGTCTTCCTCTGATCGTGTGTGTTGACGAGTGGTCTTCCTCTGATCGTGTGTGTTGACGAGTGGTCTTCCTCCTCTAATCATGTGTGTTGACGAGTGGTCTTCCTCCTCTGATCGTGTGTGTGTTGACGAGTGGTCTTCCTCTGATCGTGTGTGTTGACGAGTGGTCTTCCTCTGATCGTGTGTGTTGACGAGTGGTCTTCCTCCTCTGATCGTGTGTGTTGACGAGTGGTCTTCCTCCTCTGATCGTGTGTGTTGACGAGTGGTCTTCCTCCTCTGATCGTCTGTGTTGACGAGTGGTCTTCCTCTGATCGTGTGTGTTGACGAGTGGTCTTCCTCTGATCGTGTGTGTTGACGAGTGGTCTTCCTCCTCTTATCGTGTGTGTTGACGAGTGGTCTTCCTCTGATCGTGTGTGTTGACGAGTGGTCTTCCTCTGATCGTGTGTGTTGACGAGTGGTCTTCCTCTGATCGTGTGTGTTGACGAGTGGTCTTCCTCTGATCGTGTGTGTTGACGAGTGGTCTTCCTCTGATCGTGTGTATTGACGAGTGGTCTTCCTCTGATCGTGTGTGTTGACGAGTAGTCTTCCTCTGATTGTGTGTGTTGACGAGTGGTCCCCCTCCTCTGATCGTGTGTGTTGACGAGTGGTCTTCCTCTGATCGTGTGTGTTGACGAGTGGTCTTCCTCTGATCGTGTGTATTGACGAGTTGTCTTCCTCTGATCGTGTGTGTTGACGAGTGGTCTTCCTCTGATTGTGTGTGTTGACGAGTGGTCCCCCTCCTCTGATCGTGTGTGTTGACGAGTGGTCTTCCTCTGATCGTGTGTGTTGACGAGTGGTCTTCCTCTGATCGTGTGTGTTGACGAGTGGTCTTCCTCCTCTGATCGTGTGTGTTGACGAGTGGTCTTCCTCCTCTGATCGTGTGTGTTGACGAGTGGTCTTCCTCTGATCGTGTGTGTTGACGAGTGGTCTTCATCTGATCGTGTGTGTTGACGAGTGGTCTTCCTCTGATCGTGTGTGTTGACGAGCGGTCTTCCTCTGATCGTGTGTGTGTTGACGAGTGGTCTTCGTCTGATCGTGTGTGTTGACGAGTGGTCTTCCTCTGATCCTGTGTGTTGACGAGTGGTCTTCCTCTGATCGTGTGTATTGACGAGTGGTCTTCCTCTGATCGTGTGTGTTGACGAGTGGTCTTCCTCTGATCGTGTGTGTTGACGAGTGGTCTTCCTCTGATCGTGTGTGCTGACGAGTGGTCCCCCTCCTCTGATCGTGTGTGTTGACGAGTGGTCTTCCTCTGATCGTGTGTGTGTGTTGACGAGTGGTCTTCCTCTGATCGTGTGTGTGTTGACGAGTGGTCTTCCTCTGATCGTGTGTGTTGACGAGTGGTCTTCCTCTGATCGTGTGTGTTGACGAGTGGTCTTCCTCTGATCGTGTGTGTTGACGAGGGGTCTTCCTCTGATCGTGTGTGTTGACGAGGGGTCTTCCTCTGATCGCGTGTGTTGACGAGTGGTCTTCCTCTGATCGTGTGTGTTGACGAGTGGCCTTCCTCTGATCGTGTGTGTGTTGACGAGTGGTCTTCCTCCTCTGATCGTGTGTGTTGACGAGTGGTCTTCCTCTTCTGATCGTGTGTGTCGACGAGTGGTCTTCCTCTGATCGTGTGTGTTGACGAGTGGTCTTCCTCCTCTGATCGTGTGTGTTGACGAGTGGTCTTCCTCCTCTGATCGTGTGTGTTGACGAGTGGTCTTCCTCTGATCGTGTGTGTTGACGAGTGGTCTTCCTCCTCTGATCGTGTGTGTTGACGAGTGGTCTTCCTCCTCTGATCGTGTGTGTCGACGAGTGGTCTTCCTCTGATCGTGTGTGTTGACGAGTGGTCTTCCTCTGATCGTGTGTGTTGACGAGGGGTCTTCCTCTGATCGTGTGTGTTGACGAGTGGTCTTCCTCCTCTGATCGTGTGTGTTGACGAGTGATCTTCCTCCTCTGATCGTGTGTGTCGACGAGTGGTCTTCCTCTGATCCGTGTGTGTGTTGACGAGTGGTCTTCCTCTGATCGTGTGTGTTGACGAGTGGTCTTCCTTCTCTGATCGTGTGTGTGTTAACGTGTGGTCTTCCTCTGATCGTGTGTGTGTTAACGTGTGGTCTTGTCCTTAACGAATCCCGTGGTTTCCCGTGTAGGGGTGGGAACAGCACACCTTGTTTTCTCCTCGCACCTGAAGGTGAAGAGACTCAAAAAAGTGTAATTATCGGTCTGAAAATAAAGGCATAAGAGCAGCAGCAGTGTGTGTAATTAACACGGCAGGTGACGAGCTCGCAGAAACACAGAACTTTTAATTAAAACGCCTGACTTGTTTGGATATTGTCAAGTGTGTCGCCGTAAGATGTGCCATTGTAATGGTTGCCATAATTGAGAAGTGACAGAGGCTAATGTTAGCGTGTGTGCGTGTGTTTGTGTGTGTGTGTGTGTGTGTGTGTAATGTCATCTGTGCCAGAGGGTGAAGTGTATGTGTGTGTGTGTGTGTGTGTAATGTCACCTGTGCCAGAGGGTGAAGTGTGTGTGTGTGTGTTATTGGAGGTTTCACTGATGTTGATTTATTTGTATACAGGGTTCAGAATTAACACTCGCTAAGTTTCACGCTACTTTTATCATCAAACGTTAATCTTTTGATGAAAACGTGCAGATTTCTTTATGCACTTGGACGCCTGTCCTCCTTATTTGATGTGGGAAAAGGGTCAAACATGCAGAAGAATATGAGAATGCAGTGGGAATACGACGTACATTAGGTCTAAATGAGGAGAAATGTTCATGCTGGTTTCCATGATCCATGTGCATCTGGTCTTGTATCTCTTCTTTTATGTGGATGATCACGATTAAGAGCTGTTTATTTATTACTCCAGCCAGAGTTATTATAGTTAAAAAATAATTCAAACTATTAATAAAATCTGCAATAGTTGCTAAACTAATGCTAAAATAACACTGACTCCAGTTTAAAAAATGTCATCAATAAGCTTGTACTATACTGTGATGGACCTGTGATTTAGCACTGGATTGATAAGTATTTTTCTTAATTTCTCCTTAATTATTTAAAGGTACAACTTTTGGTCAAAAACTGTATGCATTTTGCAGAAGAACATTGTTGTGTTTGTATCCTCCTGCTCATAACACATTCACTACTAGGCATAAGAAATATAACCAGTTTAGATTAAAGCATCTCAAGCTGACTAGCTGAAGACGTTACTGTCGGTCACAATAGATAATGCTTTACAGTGAACTCTGTTAGAGAGATGCATAAGACTGCTTATCTGTTCTGTAAAATCCCATACTCACCTGTTGTAATAAAAACACTATCATCTCCACGTCGCTTTTACAACATTTCGAATCCCTCAGTTCTCAATCTCCTAAAGCCAAGCTTATGTTGATTCTTGTTTTATTACAAGCTCATTTGTTTAAAACAGGTGATTCTCCAACTAACAAACACACACACATACACACACACACTCAACTAACCTCTGACCTCTCACACCAGACACACGGCAAAGCAGCCGGAGCAACTTTACTCTATTTACGGGTATGACGAGACACACATGGACAAGTGACGCATTTAAGCAATTTCACGTGAAAACCATCCCGACAGATCTAAAATATAAACACTTATAACTAGTGGCTGCTATTTGGCATTTTTTAAATATCGGCATCAGCATTTTCTGATTGGCCGATGTGTTGGAAGAGGGACTTTTATTTTGACGGGCGGCACTGAGAACGGCAGCACCTGATCGCTCACATTCTCCGTCTTCATTAGTGTACGATCTCTGTCAGTCATATCTAATACTTTGTTAGACAGAACTGGTTAACAAAGAAAGTAAATGTTATGTGAAAAAGTAAAGCGTTTGCTTTTATATTATTTGTAACAGAAAAGGCAAACAATCAAGCTAAAATACTTGATCATTTACCGTCAACATTCAGCAAATGCACATCTACATAATTTAAACAAATCTCTGAATACATTTAATTTCACAAACCTTGCAGATTTAATGGAATCCAGTTGTGATATCTTGTGAAGTGTGTATTTGTAGCCGGCATAAACGTGTTCCTGCGAGTGACGGACGGTCCGTGTGAATGTGAACAGAAGATCAGCTTCACACGAGACGCCATCGAAACACTTTAAATCCTTCATTTTAAAATATGCTGTGCTATATCCAGTGACCCACTGTGTCATTCATGTCGTTTTCACTGTGTGCTGAATGTAAAATTAGCGTTACCTTGTCTTTATTTGAAAAAATATGATTACCACTGCGCACGAAATGACCAGATTACTGAGTGCCCTGTTACAGTGTTTACTTCCTTTTTATTCACATATTTATATATTTTTAAACAGTTACTTAATTTGTGAAAAATGCTGTAATAGGATTGCAGATTCAAGAAGTTGCCATCTAAAGTATAAGCATGTTTATTGTAAAGATTTGTTTTCTAATTTATTTCTAATTTATTAAATATTGATTAAAATAAATATAAAGTTTGTGTATATATATATATATATATATAGGCCCTATGTGTGTGTATATGTATATAAATATCGGCCATCGGCCGCCCTACTCTCTAAGATATCGGCATCGGCCATCAAAAAAAAACAATATCGGTCGACCACTACTTGTAACAGGCTTACCGTAGTGAATCACGGTAAGACAAAAACCTTTTTGGAAGAAGCATTGATGATGTATTTAAATTGTTAATGTTGAACAAAAACAGAAAGTTACATAGTGTACTTAAACCTTTAAAACTTTTCTATTAAACAAAAGAAGCTTGATTTTGCAGTGACATTCCTGCAGTTATTCTCATGTTGTCGTGCATGAGTGGAATTTCAGGAAGTGTCAGATTGAAGTGAAGTGTTCAGATTATCTTGTGTGTGTGTGTGTGTGTGTGTGTGTGTGTGTGTGTGTGTGTGTGTGTGTGTGTGTGTGTGTGTGTGTGTGTGTGTGAGAGAGAGGAGATTTCTTGTCTTGGTTTTCCTAAAAGGCAGTTGAACATCTGGCAGTGTGTGTGTGTGTGTGTGTGTCTGTGACGCCATTGACATTCCATTCCATCAATGCTTTGGTTATGGCTGCTGTTTGCATGCATGCATGCATACGTGACGTGTGTGTGTGTGTGTGTGTGTGTGTGTGTTTGTATGTATGTATGTATGTGTGTGTGCACCCATTTGCAATCGTAGAAAGCAGTTGTATGTTTTGTGTGTGTGTGTGTGTGTGTGTGTGTGTGTGTGTGTGTGTGTGTGTGTGTGTGTGTGTGTGTGTGTGTGTGTGTGTGTGTGTGTGTTTTCTCACTCTCGCGGTGTGGACAGTACGTGCTACTGTTTTTCCAAGTGCTAATTTTTGCTGCAGTTGCTGGTTTAACGTCCATCTCGTTACAGCCTTGAACCAATTACAGCCCTAATTATCCAATAAATATGTATTTAAGAAGCTGTTTACTTTTCGTGTGTGTCGTGACACGTAGAGCAGAAACCAAACCCGCTGGGGTTACACACTTTATACATCATATAAGACAGACTGCAGAGAAACATTTGCAAACTCGCAGATTATAGTATTCTGCATTTCATTGCATTTCTTTAGTTTTACTAATGAATTTTGCAACAACAAAAACATGTCCAGGTCATACTAAAAAAAAAAAAAAAAAAAATATATATATATATATATATATATATATATATATATATATATATATATATATATATATATATATATATATATATATAAATATACAAATATATAAATAAAGAATATTTTGAGATTCACAAGATTCCTGGTGATAATATTTTCATAACAATTGTAAAAATGTAATTTATTGTTTCTGTCTTTTGATTTTCATGACCTGCTCTTTACAGATTCTGTGAAATTCACTCAGAGAGAGAGAGAGAGAGAGAGAGAGAGAGAGAGAGAGAGAGAGAGAGAGAGAGACAGACAGGAATGTAACCGGACACTGCAAGGAGTTTTTCCCACAGAAGTGCCCTCTCATGAAAGGCTTTTGTCTGGCTTCTGTGTTCAAACATACTCGTTTCTCTCTCTCTCTCTCTCTCTCTCTCTCTCTCTCTCTCTCTCTCTCTCTCTCTCTCTCTCTCTCTCTCTCTCTCACACTCACTCACTCACTCACTCTCTCTCTCTCTCACTCTCTCTCACTCTCACTCACTCACTCACTCACTCACTCACTCACTCACTCACTCACTCTCTCTCTCTCTCTCTCTCTCTCTCTCTCTCTCTCTCTCACTCTCTCTCACTCTCTCTCACTCTCTCTCACTCTCTCTCACTCACTCACTCACTCACTCACTCACTCTCTCTCTCTCTCTCTCTCTCTCTCTCTCTCTCTCTCTCTCTCTCTCTCTCTCACTTGTTCTTTCTTTTCCTCTGAAAGTTTAGCAGGTGTTCAGGGCGCAGCAATGAAACAAGGTCTGTTATTTGGTTTGTGTGTGTGTTGTGGGTTTAGTGGGCGGGGCTTCATGGCCTGTTTCTCCTTCAGGCTCATTGGCTGAGGAGTCGTCGAGAGGAGGGGCTGATGGGTAATGTGAAGATCTGCTCAGTGTAAACACAGTGTTCTGTTATAGACCCTGACAGACCGGACACACATGGGTCAGTGATGGGATTGAGTTTCTGCTATTAGGGATGGAACGTTTTTCATTTTTTCAAGGTGAATATTACTATAAAGATTTTTAAAAAAAAATTTTTTATAAGTTCATCGGTTACTCCAATGTCCAGAAGCATACAAATACAGCCTGAAACATACAATGAGGGAAATTACTTTACATGAAAACAATTTATTTTATTTTTTTTAGGTATGTCTGAATGAAGTAAACACTGTTCAACAGAAACAAGTGAAAAGCTGGGAATGTTTCTTGTAAATATTGTTGTTTAATTCATATTAATCTTAATATGAACAGACAGCATCATGTCTGTAAGCTGCATTTAAATGCCAACACCTGAAAATACACAATTCTGTCATCCTGACTCTGTTTACGTGCACTTTCAGTCCTGCGTTTCCTTAAAAACAGGCATTTTGACCAAGAAGTGCATTTGACCGTTCATGCGCACAGACGCATTTCCTGCGAGGCGCGAATGTTCTTCACAGAGCATTCACACACACGCGCGCGCATGTGAGCATTAAAAGCATCCGCCTGTCAGTCACACACTCGAGTACTGTAGAAACACTGCAAACATCATTACATTATCTTCACAGTTAAACTTGACATATATTGTAACATTATTTTAAAGTTTCCCTGTGGTGAAAATCCAGCTTTTAATGTTGTTTGTGTCTATGTGGTGTTTTTAATATGCTTTAAGACAAACCATGTGTAAATTCATAAGTCGACAGCATTGCTGAGTATTTTCTGCTTAAAACTGCAGTGAACCAAAGACAGTCTCAAAAACACGCTTTGAAATCGCTGGTGTTTCTGACGTCACAAACTACCTTGTAACCAATCAGATCAACGTGTGATCGTCAACGAGTGGATCTCTGAGCTGAGTGAGTGAGTGGAGGCGGGGCTCATTTGCATATTCATAGTACCACGTATACTAAATGAGGCAAGGGTGTCGAGTTACATTCAAGATATTTTAAGGCATAAAAGGGATAAAATTATTGACTACTGGGGGATTTTAAGAGTTATATTGGACATTGACATTATATTGAAACATATTTTGACAGTTATATTGGACATTGACATTATATTGAAACATATTTTGACAGTTATATTGTAACATGACTGAAAGTTATTTTGAAAGTTGATGTTATATATTGTAACATTTTAACAGTTATTTTGGACATTGACGTTATATTGTAACATTTTGACAGTTATATTGGACGTTGACGTTATGCTGCAACATTATTTATAAAGTTGGAATGGACATTGATGTTACATTGTGACATTATTTTGACAGTGATATTGGACATTGACATTATATTGTAACTTTTGACACTTATAATAGACATTGACATTATATTGTAATATTGTTTTGACTGTAAAATTAATGTTACAATATAACGTCAACGTCCAATATAACTGTCAAAATGCTGTTACAGTATAATGTCAAAGTCCAATATAACTCTTACATTGAACACTGACAATAATATTGTAACAATTTTAACAGTTATATTGGACATCGACGTCATTGTAGCAATATTTTTGACAGTTATTGTTGTTTTTGTTGTTATATTGTAACAGTTAAGTACATTTAAACCCTGAACCCAGAATTTCACTGCAGGATCCGGAAGTACATTTTTAGTATTATTATAGTAGAGATACTTATACATTTCTATTTTATCGTGTGTGTGTGCGTGCGTGCGTGCGCGCGTTTGTGTGTGTGTGTGTGTGTGTGTGTGTGTGTGTGTGCGCGTCTCCCTCTTCACAACCGTTTATTCTATCTCCATACACACATCAGCTGTTCCCGAATTTCCCCGAATTCCCTGTCTGGTTCCCGTTCGGTTTCCACGGTAACAGGTGCGGAGTTCACCCTGGCGTCTGGACGCAGGCAGGTGTGTGTAGACTTAATTACGCACACACACATCTCACTGCCACATGTTCTGGAACAACCGTTTCCGCACATCAGGACAGAGACGCCAGTTTATCCTGAACTAGAGTTCGAACCCGAGGGTTTCAGGAAGAGATTCCCGTGCGGTTTCAGCACTGTAATGAGAGAGAGAGAGACTGCGAGAGAGAGAGAGAGAGAGTGAGAGACACAGAGAGAGAGAGAGAGAGAGAGAGAGAGAGAGAGAGACAGAGAGACTGAGAGAGAGAGACTGAGAGAGAGAGACAGAGAGACACACAGAGAGACTGAGAGAGAGAGACTGAGAGAGAGACACCGAGAGACTGAGAGAGAGACTGAGATAGAGACACAGAGAGACTGAGAGAGAGACAGAGAGACTGAGATAGAGACACAGAGAGACTGAGAGAGAGACACACAGAGAGACTGAGAGAGAGAGACACAGAGAGAGACTGAGAGAGAGACTGAGAGAGAGACACAGAGAGAGAGACTGAGAGAGAGACACAGAGAGACTGAGAGAGAGACTGAGCGAGAGACACAGAGAGACTGAGAGAGAGAGAGAGAGAGACACACAGAGAGACTGAGAGAGAGACTCAGAGAGACTGAGAGAGAGACAGAGAGAGACACAGGGGGAGAGACCGGTGCTTGACAGAAAACAGTGAAGCCTCTTTAGCGCATTTGAAGCCGAAGTGTGAATGAAACATATCGGCGCTTTAAGAAAATATTTCAAGCTTCATTTGCAGAGAGTTTTTTTTTTCAAACGGCACAAATTGTTTTCACCATGCTAAGCTCCTGCAAATGAGTAGACTGGAAATGTTTACCTGTTTACAGACGCAAATGCTTTCACACATGCAGCATGTTTTGATATATTCTCTAAAGAAGAGAGAGAGAGAGAGAGAGAGAGAGAGAGAGAGAGAGAGGCGTATGATGGCTATTGCTGCTCGTCACTGTGAATTACACGGCCTTGCTTTTTAAAAGCGAAGCTTAAGAAGCCAAACTGACGAACACAATGAACACGCAACACACTGAAAACATGACCTTCTCTTTCCTTGCATCATTCTGTCTTTCTTTTAGTGCAGCTGTCATTTCATCATTAGGAATTATAAATGCAAGTTGCTGTAATTGTGTTTTTCCCACATTGCAAAAGCAGACAGTGACAAGCCGCTGTCAAACTCTAAAAATACTTACTAAAAGTTTAATAATCCATGTGACTTTTATGTTAACTAGTTATGCTAATCGTATGTTATTATTTGCTGAAAAGCAAGTCCTTGTCTGACATTATATAGTAACATTATGTTGACAATTATATTGGATGTTGACGTTATTGTAACATTATTTTAACAGTTATATTCCGTCTTTCTTTTAGTTCAGCTGTTATTTTAATCATTTGTCATTTTAAATGCATAAGTTGCTGTAATTGTGTTTTTCCCACATTGCAAAAGCAGACAGTGACAAGCCGCTGTCAAACTCTAAAAATACTTACTAAAAGTTTAATAATCCATGTGACTTATGTTAGTTATGCTAATCGTATGTTATTTGTCCTGGTCTGCATTGAAAAGAGCAGCAGGAACATTCTGCTAAACATCTCCTCCACAGAAAGTGCATCATGTGGCTTTGGAACGATTCCTTCAAGTAAATCCGACGAGACTTTGATGTTTCTTTTTCTCTGTTTCTCTCTTTTCATCTCTTTCTTTACCTCTCTCAAAAGGTTTGTTATGGCTGTGAATGTTCTCTGAGCGTTTCAGAGGCTCTTGGGGTGTGTGTGTGTGTGTGTGTGTGTGTGTGTGTGTGTGTGTCTGTGTGTGTGTGTGTGTGTGTGTGTGTGTGTAAACTCAGGTACAGACATGTTCAGTCTACTGCTCTTTCATGGATAATCAAAGGTCGGAACTTACAGGCTTCCATAATTCCTGGAAAACAGGCATGATCAATGTAAAAAGAAATCATAACATTTGGATTCAATAATTTTTAATAAATGTTATTATTGTTATATTTATATATGCATAAATTGTGGATAACAACTACTATCTAACAACTACTAAATACTTAACAAATTTAAATAATGTATAAAATGTTACATATTCATATATAAAATTACTAATGGAAAAAATATATATTTTGCATAAATAAAAAAGCATTACTTTGACAATAAAGTACATTTAAAAACCTATATATGTTGCTTTGCTTTAGTTGTTTTTAACCTTGTACGAAGGTTCGATGAAAGTCTATATCGGTTCAGTTAAGTCTGTATCAGTTACAGGGAAGCAATTCCATTGATTTGTTTGGACATTACTATTTCACATAGATTCTTTCTGATTCAGTTGTGTTGTCACAACACAAGGAGCTTACATAGATTCAACAAATTCCATTAATGTTAATAAAAAATAATGTGCTTGTGTGGAACCACTGTCCATAATTAAATTGAGTAAGTTCAAAGAGTCATTTTTTTGAGTGACAGGTTAAGTTAATTGAATGCAATACAATAGTGTTTTGGTGGTAAAATAAATATATGTGTGTTACTGTAACAAAACATACTTGGGTAAAAATAACAGAGCCACAAAACCATTTTTTTGAGTTGCATGTATATATGTAAATATGTGTGTATGAATGCACATAGAATAAAATAGACTGTTTATCATATATATATATATATATATATATATATATATATGTGTGTGTGTGTGTGTGTGTGTGTGTGTGTGTGTGTGGCTTAAAATCCGAACATTAGTACAATCTAAAACTATTGATAATAGTTTAGTATTTAGCCATTATATTTGACATTTATTACAAAATATTCAGATCTATATAAATACACAGGTAGTTCGAGAGTCTAAGGCGTCTCAGTTATGTCATTCACAATGCATTATGGGAGTGTTCGGTCACTGCTCTTTTGCTATACTGTATATGTTTCCATGGAAACAGCGTCTTCTCTGATTGGTGGATTCTCTATGAGGAAAATGAATGTGATTTTTACTGTCGGGAGGCTGGAAGTGTTGCGTTTCAAATCCACTGAATTGCTTTGCTTTTCTCTTTATGCGAAATATAATTCCAAATGTTTCGTTTTTGATTTTAAGATGAGACGGTTTCTGTCATTGAAATTGTCAGTCTTGAAACGTCGACCTCAGAAATGAGCTGAATTTGGCATCATGAGACGTCATTGAGTCAGAAGTTTCCAAGACATTAAGAAGGTTTCACGCCAGATCTGGATGATGGCCATGTTTGATATGATCCACGTTTCTCTCCCCACATATAAAGCGTTAAGCGAAAACGACTCGCCCACACACACACACACACAGAAACATACACACACTCACACAAAAACACATATGCACACATCGATATTGTTATTTGTCACTTGCATCTTGTTTACAGGTTATTAAAAGCCGAGCGTCTCTCACACACGCTCTTCACGTGGTCAGACTCTCTCTCTGTGTGTGTGTGTGTGTGTGTGGGACGGGTCGAGGTGTGTTGGGGTGCCGTAACGCCTGGCGTCGCTCTACTGTTTGGATAATAGTGATATGTGCGCTCTTGGCTGCGTGGGGAAGGACATTAATGTTTCAGCATATGTCTTCAGCTGAAGTGTGAACAGAACTCGTGTTACGGAACGACTCGCTGCCCCTCCGAGCTGAACGTGTGTGTGTGTGTGTGTGTGTGTGTGTGTGTGTGTGAGGAAAACTCTCTCCTCGTAGGCGGACGACAGGCAGAGACACGGACGCTTAAAGAAGTCTTTACCTGAGTCTCACCAGTCATGGTCTGGTTTCAGCTGGTTTTCACCAGTATGTGGCTCTTAATGTGTGAGGAGTTGAGAAGTATATGGATAAATTGTGGATAACAACTACTATCTAACAACTACTAAATACTTTGCAAATTTAAATAATATATAAAATGTTACATTTTTAAATATATAAAATTATTAATGAAAAAAATATTTTTTTACATAAATAGAAAAGCATTACTTTGACAATGAAGTACATTTAAAAACCTTTTTATATATACATATGTGCATAAACGCACACATATTCATACATGCATGTATATACAGTATGTGTGTGTATGTATGCACATACAATAGAATAGACTGTTTAGCATATATATATATATATATATATATATATATATATATATATATATATATATATATATATATATATATATATGTATATATACACGTGTATACACTTTGAAATTAGGTGTCAATAGTTAACCACATTAGTTAATATGAATATGACCAACTGTCCCCGGTCTTCACGCAGATCTTCAATAGATCATTGGAGCAGTGTGAAGTTCCCTGCTGCTTCAAACGCTCCACTATCATTCCTGTCCCCAAAAAACCCAAAATCACTGGACTTAATGACTACAGACCTGTCGCTCTCACGTCTGTGGTCATGAAGTCGTTTGAAAGACTGGTGTTGGCCCACCTGAAGGACATCACTGGACCCCTGCTGGATCCCTTTCAGTTTGCTTACAGAGCAAACAGGTCTGTGGATGATGCAGTCAACATGGGACTGCATTATATCCTGCAACATCTCGACAGACCTGGGACTTATGCAAGGATCCTCTTTGTGGACTTCAGTTCGGCCTTCAATACCATCATGCCTGATCTTCTCACAGCCAAACTGACCCAGCTCTCCTTACCATCCTCGATCTGTCAGTGGATCACCAGCTTCCTGACGGACCGGCAGCAGCGAGTGAGACTGGGGAAACACACATCCAGGACTCTCACCACCAGCACTGGCGCCCCTCAAGGTTGCGTTCTCTCCCCACTGCTCTTCTCCCTGTACACTAATGACTGCACTTCTAAAGACCCCACTGTCAAGCTCCTGAAATTTGCCGACGACACCACTGTCATCGGTCTCATCCAAAACGGTGACGAGTCTGCTTACAGACTGGAGGTTGAACAGCTGGCTGTCTGGTGCAGTTACAACAACCTTGAGCTGAACATGCTCAAAACAGTGGAGATGATCGTGGACTTCAGGAGGAACAGCCCAGCACTCCCCCCACTCACCATCATGAACAGCACTGTGGAAGCAGTGGAGTCATTCAGGTTCCTGGGCACTTCCATCTCTCAGGACCTGAAGTGGGACAATCACATTGACTCCACTGTGAAAAAAGCCCAGCAGAGACTGTACTTCCTTCGCCAGCTGAGGAAGTTCAACTTGCCACAGGAGCTGCTGATTCAGTTCTACTCAGCCGTCATTGAGTCTGTCTTATGCACTTCCATCACTGTCTGGTTTGGTTCAGCTACCAAATCAGACATCAGGAGACTGCAACGGACAGTCTGGACTGTGGAGAGGATCATTGGTGCCCCCCTGCCATCCCTCCAGGACCTGTACTCTTCCAGAGTGAGGAAGAGAGCAGGTAAAATCATCACAGACTCCACTCACCCTGGACACCTCCTGTTTGAACTGTTACCGTCAAGACGGCGACTCAGATCACTGGCCACAAGAACATCTCGGCACAGGAACAGTTTCTTCCCACAGGCCATTTCCCTTCTGAACAGTTAACATATCTCCCAAGCCATACGCCTTAAGTGCAATACTCCCACTGTTTAGTGCAATATCCTACAACTCAGGTGATACTTATATGTAGATTTATTTATTTATAATATTCAAAACACTGTAAATATGTTCATAATCTGTAAATCTGAAAATGGCTATTCTGACTAAACCCAACTGTGATACTTTTATTCTCATATATTTATATTTATATTTTTTATTCTTATAATTTGTAGTATTATGTTTCTTGTTGTATTTGTATTTGTATATGTCCACTGGAAGCCTCAGTACCAAAACAAATTCCTTGTGTGTGCAAGCACACTTGGCAATAAAGCTCTTTCTGATTCTGATTCTGATTCTGAACTGATTTATCTACTGCATTTATTAATCTTATTTCATGTTCATTTCTACATTTACTAATACATTATTAAACTCACTAGATAATGCATTAACATGAACAAACAATGAACGATTTAATTTTTTCATTAACAAAGGCTAATATATACAGTAATATATTGTGTATTGTTATTTCATGTTAACTAATGCATTAACTAGAATCAGAATCAGAATCAGAAAGAGCTTTATTGCCAAGTGTGCTTGCACACACAAGGAATTTGTTTTGGTACTGAGGCTTCCAGTGGACATATACAAATACAACAAGAAACATGAAACATAATACTACAAATTATAAGAATAAAAAATAAAAATATAAATATATGAGAATAAAAGTATCACAGTTGGGTTTAGTCAGAATGGACATTTTCAGATTTACAGATTATGAACTATGAACATATTTACAGTGTTTTGAATATTATAAATAAAAAATCTACATATAAGTTAACCTGAGTTGTACGAACTAATGTTAAAGTCCCCCTGTAGTCATTAATTTAATCCCTTAAAACTCTGATGTTTTATGACCAAAATGACATATTTAAATGTTTTTCTTTGTAAAATGCCTTAAAATATCTTGAATGTATCTCGACACCCTTGCCTCATTTAGTATACGCGGTTCTATGAAAATGCAAATGAGCCCCGCCTCCACTCACTCACTCACTCACTCAGAGATCCACTAGTTGACGATCACACGTTGATCTGATTGGTTACAAGGTAGTTTGTGACGTCAGAAACACCAGCGATTTCAAACCGTGTTTTTGAGACTGTCTTTGGTTCACTGCAGTTTTAAGGAGAAAATACTCAGCAATGCTGTCGACTTATGAATTTACACATGGTTTGTCTTAAAGCATATTAAAAACACCACATAGTTTTTTAAATTTTCTGAAAAGTAGTGTTTTTGCACATATAAGATTTCCAACCGACAACGACGAAATAGTAATAAAAGTGAGTTAATTGAAACTACATAACTCATGTTAGATCAACAGATTTCCCCCAAATGTTGTCGTAACTAGTCAAACACAGTTGTCAGAACAAAAAAACTATTTAGCTTGAAATACAATTGTCATGAAAATAATAATGCATTTACTGTTTGGATAATTGTCTCGCTATTTTTTGCAAAACCTTTCTTGTTGTTTCATCATTAATATTAATAATTTGTTGTGCTTTTTACATTTGTTGATTGTGTTCTTGTGTGTCTATAGTTTAACAACCTTCGAAATCTATCAGCCCACCTTCATTTCCAGGCATGTGGGATTCAATGTTTGATTGAATCTGCAGATATTGGATTACTGTCGGTTTAAAATGTCTTACATGTTTAGTCTGTGATGTGCAGTGAACATTCAATTCGGTTCATAGTCGTGACTATCAGCTGATAGTGTCATCATTTCTCAGATGATACAGTAGATCTTTTATTCACTTCTCGGTTGTGCTTCATTGAAATATCAACTTTGTGTTGTTGTGTTATTTGTATTAGTCAAGTTCTACAAATAATCTTTATTTGTGTTACACAGAAAAATTGAAAATAATTATATTTAGGTGGACTATCCCTTTAAGACATACAGTGCATACAGTGTGCTGGGTCAAACATGAGAAATATTAAGACTTTCCATTGCAGACCTTTTGTTTTGGCAAAATGTTGAGATCTTCATTGAGATCCATATTTAGACGAATCGATATTGAATCAAAATCATTAAACGAAATTGAATCAAGAGCTTGTGAATCATGATAAATGTTGATTTTATTGAGGTTGTGTGAGAAAAGATCTTTGTGATTCAGATGGGATTAAAAACAAAATGAATCTGTGAAATGCATGAAACGAATCAATATCGAATCGAATCAAGAGCTTGTGAATCGTGATAAATACTGATTATTTAAATACTCTAGATTTTTACTGAGGTTGTGTGAAAAAACCCAGACGTTTTTGATTTAGACGGGATTAAAAAAAACACTAAATTAATCTGTGAAATGAAATGAATCAAATCTGAATCAAATCAGGAGCTTGTGAATCATGATAAATGTTGATTATTAATATACTTGAGTTTTTTAAGGTTTTGTGAGAGAACAGTTTTGATTTAGATGGTATTAAAAAACACTATCTGAATCTGTGAAATGGAAACGAATCTTTTGAAATGAATCGAATCAGAATCAAATCAGGAGCTACTGAATCATGAGTGTTTTTGTCCTGATGATGCTGTGGACCGCGAGAGATGATGTGTGTGTGTGTGTGTGTGTGTGTGTACAGAAGGCAGATCTCTCTAAAGAACGGTGATAAATGAATAAATGAGAGTGTAAGTAGACGTGCGTCCACTCGCCGACTCCATTATATTTTCAGAATTAAATCGGTATTATGTTGAAATATTCAGAGGTTGGCTGAAGGTTGATAATGCGTTTAAACAGACATTAAGCCGTAATCGGTTTCTAATAGAGTTACTCTGAGTCATCTGATACGATTAACTCAGAGAGAGAGACGTGTGTGTGTGTGTGTGTGTGTGTGTGTGTGTGTGTTTGTGTGCGTGTTAGCTTCCATTGTGAAGGTCTGGATCTATCACCACTTTTTTCTTTTCATGGTTTTCCCACAATGCCACTCTGTGTGTGTGTGTGTTTTAGCGCAGTGTGTGGAAGTGAATGAGATGATGTGTGTGTGTGTCCCATGGTGAAAGAGTGTGCCGTCACCCACGCTGATCGCTAACTTGTTAGCGCTTTCTCACTCTGACTCCTCTAAACCAAGAATAGGGTGACAGCGAGGTGTCAATCCCAGAGCCATCGCCATGGCGATGCCGACACCGTCTCCATGGATCTGGGTATCGGGGTAAATCCCGGATATTTTGTGTTGGGTTCATGTGGACTTCAGAACAGCACACATATTGAGGACAAATCATTTCCCTGTAAAAGTACAATCCTGTAATATAAGCCATATTTTTCACTTAAAGGATTAGTTCACTTCAGAATTAAAATATCCTGATAATTTACTTCAACACCCCCCCCCCACACACACACACACACAAACACATTATCCAAGATGTTCATGTCTTTCTTTCTTCAGTCGAAAAGACATGAAGGTTTTTGAGGAAAACATCATATTTTACAGTATAGCATATTTTATATAGTTTTTAATACATATTATGCCTACATTTGAGCTCGTTTAACAAATATTAGAAGTAAAAATCGAACATTTAGAAGAACATTTAGTTTCACTCGTAGACGATTTGAAAGTGCTTTATACATAAAAGTTGAGTTTAGTTTTTTAACATCCTAAGAATTTATATTCCGTTTCTTTTTGAATAAAATCATACAGTTTTATGCAAGGCGTTTCCATCACGCGAAAAGACTGATGTGACACTCATGACTCACATCGCGCCCCTGCTGCTTTTTTATATAACATTCAACGGTATACAATAAAATGTACACAAACCTCTACTTTACCGAAGACATGCACCAATTTAACGGAGCTGCACTGCTCTCTCCTGAAGAGCTCGCAAAAACCTTGTGATCAGTAACCCAAACACTGGGTTTTTCAGTGTTTGGGTAGTTTTTGTGTTGCCCAGATCCTGGGTCAGACGTAAAAACCCAGTGTTTGGGTAGTTTTTGTGTTACCCAGATCCTGGGTCAGACGTAAAAACCCAGTGTTTGGGTAGTTTTTGTGTTACCCAGATCCTGGGTCAGACGTAAAAACCCAGTGTTTGGGTAGTTTTTGTGTTACCCAGATCCTGGGTTTTTACGTCTGACCCAGGATCTGGGTAATACAAAAACTACCCAAACACTAGGTTTTTACGTCTGACCCAGGAATTGGGTAAAACAAAAACTACCCAGACACTGGAAAAAATAACACAAAAAATTTACCCTACAGACTACACCCAGGATTTGGGTGGAAAAAATAACCCATGATTTTTTAGAGTGTATTGTGTAGTTGTGTAGACGAGTGTTAAACATGAGAATGGCTGTTGGATTCAGATCAAGCAGAGTGAACGTGAACGCAGTGTTTTGCGAGTGAACGCTTGACACACACTGTAAACGGCAGCTCATTTCAGTGTTTTACTGTCATGCAGAGCTGAGAGCTGAGCTTTAAATAATTTGTTGAGGTAAACATTAGTTTCAGCTCCTGTCAGCCTCAGCGGATGGAGAACGACACGAGCTTCACTTCTGCTTTCTGAGACACTGATGATGGCCTGGCGTTTGCTCTCATATTTAATGTCAAATTATCACAAACTCTGAAGTGTGTGTGTGTGTGTGTGTGTGTGTGTGTGTGTGTGTCACTGAGAAAGGAGCCAGTGAACTGACCGCGCAGGAACTGTATTATTTACTCTCCAAAGCCAGCTTTAACTTTAAAGATTAAAGTTGTTGCATGTTTTATGTGTAAATCCTGTCAGGTCGACTCGTCTGCTGTAACACTAACTCTGAAGTTTACTTCTGGGGGTTAATGACCAAAATTAGGAATTTATATTTTACTTATACTTTTTGAAAATTAAGCCAGCTGTTTTTTTCCCCCCTCATTGTGACATTAATTTCATGAATTTTTTAATGTTCCATTACAATATTGAGAATTTTATAGGTTCAATAATGTCACAATGCAATTCATAAATAAATAAAATATAAATAAACATTTTTTTGCATTGTCATTATGACATTAATATAATTTTGATTTTTTTACAAGGATTAATTAAAAAAAAATAATATATTTTTTATTCATTATATATATATATATTTTCCATTACAATAATTAAAGGTTTAGGGTTTTTAGTGTGATTGACGTGAAAATAATGTTGTTGTTTTTTTGCCATGTCATTTTGACATTATTTTCACACACACACTCATATTTCACCTCAACATCAAAACAAAGCATATTTTCAACATGATTTGTTTTGATTTGGAGGTGAAATATGAGTTATGTGAAATATGAGTTGCATATTCTCCACAGGTGTCCTGAGATTCAGTCATTGACATGTATGAAGTATTTGTGGTAAATCTGCATATTCCCAGTACATTCAGCATGTGTGTTTAGGACGGCTGATCTCCTCTAACATGAATGATGATCTTTCCCTGTCAAAACCGTTTTGAAATATGAATGGACTTTGAAGTGTTGACCAGAGTGAATGTTTGTGTGATTATTATTTCAGTTCTGAGGTCATATAGATATTGTCATATCTGAGCCCTGTTTGAGACGCTGTTAATATCTTTTCTATGACCACGAGGTCATTGATCCGTCAGTGTTTTTAGGATGTTGTTGTTTGTGCCCGTGACCCGCGTTCAGTCTCTGCGAGCTCTAGTTCATATCAGGATAGAATAAACCACAATCAATGCATGGAAATCTGCATTTGGGAAAACAGGAAGCCGGAAGCAGGGAATTCTCTCGGCATTGTTTTATAATGTGTGATAGAGTCATGAGAGGTGAACCATCATAACATGTTATGCGCTGGGTTTTGTTGCATGGAATATCTTTTATATATATATATATATATATATATATATATATATATATATATATATATATATTATTCTGCTCACCAGGGCTGCGTTTATTTAATAAAAATACAGTAAAAATTATGAAATATTATTATAATGTAAATCAGCTGTTTTCTATGTGAATATATAGTAAAGTGTAATTTATTCCTGTGAATTTTCAGCATCATTACTCCAGTCTTCAGTGTCACATGATCCTTCAGAAATCAGTATAATATGATTATTTGATGATCATAAACATTTATGATTATTATCCGTGTTGAAAACAGCTTTGTAGTTTTGTGGAAAACGTGATACATAAGTATTATTAATTTTGCAGTTGCACTGTAAAATAAAAGTAGTATTATTTCTGCATTTTTTATTTTGAAGTAAAACATTTCTAATTTTGTATAATTTAGAATTTTTACTATTATTAATAATGTTTAATAATATATTATTAATAATATGTAATAATAATAATTATACTGATTTTATAGTCATATTGGCAATATTATTATTTTGTGGTCATATTGGTTTATAACAACAACATTTTTGCACAGCACAGCAAAACAAAAAATTATTTATTTTTATTTAATAAGGATTTTTCTGGATTCTTTCATGAATAGAACATTTTGAGAATCTTTTGTAACATCATAAATGTCTTTCCCTGTCATTTGTTCTTCAGTTGAAGGATTTCCCAAACCTTTGAATGTCAGTTCACACACTTGTGCTGGCTCCTGGTGTAGTGAACATCACGTCCATCAGAGTTTGTTTGTGTCCGCTCGGTTCGTTTGTTGTTTGGTATCAGATATGATTGATTTATGAAGGTCTGTTTGAAACGTAGCCTGTGATACGGAGGATCATTAAAGCTTTCGCAGTGAAACAGCAGAAGTCTTCTTCATGTGTAACTGCCATCAGGAAGCCAAACCACCAACGACAGGCAATAAAAGCCTGTGTGTGTGTGTGTGTGTGTGTGTGTGACGCAGGTGCAGGTCTGCGTATTCCTCAGCAGATCTTCTCCATCGCTGTGTGTGTGTTCTGCTGGTTCTGGTGCAGCTGTGGTGTGGTTTCTCCTCGCAGGAAACTTCATCTGCTTTAATGTAATGCTGTAAAACTGGAGGCGAGTAACGGCTCCTGATCGCTCGATCTGTTCCCGTTTCGTGGCCGCGACGGGAATAATCTGGACCTCCTCTGTGGCCACCGGCCTCAGGATGTGGGAGAAAGATTGAGTTTAAATTAAGAATCAAAGAAACTGAAGAGAAGAGGGGAACTAACATTCAAGAGATTGATCATGCAGAATCTGTCAAATTAATCTAGTTTAATAATCGTAGTCGTAATTTAGTCCCAGACCAGGGCTCCAGACTGCGATATTTATTTATAACAACGTTGCCGAGCAGCGAATGCAAACAAAATGAAAGCGGAACGAAAATGCGCTACTTAGGCCTGTCGCGATAATCAATAAATCAATTAATCGCACGATAAAAAAAATGAGCTCGATAATTTTTCCGTCCGCGATAATATCCATTTGCATGCTTGTTTTGTTTTCCTCGTCTCTCTCTCTCTCTCTCTCTCTCTCTACCAAAGAGACTGGATGACAGTATCAACGCTGACTGCCACACATTGATTTTCGAATGTTTCTTTTTTAATTATTATTGTTTTTTTTTTACTGAGCCTATTTACAATCGTATTTGATTGCAGAGCGCCGTAGCGCGTCCCTCTCTCTCTCGCGCGCGCGCGGTCTCACCCTCATATGAGGCACCGTCTAGGGCTTAAATCAAACTTCATTCACGCACACATATATGAAACACTTGCATACACATATACTAAGTAGTCAAACATACATGTACACTGCTGAATGCTCAAACAAATACATATTAAATGCACAACGACACACCTAAAGTCACTCACGCACATACAGGCAAACTCTACACACACGAGATGTGCGCACACACAAAATCTCCATGCACATATGAGACAGGCGCGCACACACACAAACTCGCGCACACTCATATGAGACACGCACGCACATACTCATATGAGACGCGAGCGCACGCACAAACTCGCGCACAAACTCAATGAGATGGAGCACACACTAGGGATGGGAATTGATAAGAATTTAACGATTCCGATTCCATTATTGATATTGCTTATCGATTCGATTCCTTATCGATTCTCTTATCGATTCTCATTGGGTGAGAGAATAAGTACAAATTTGTTTGTTTGTATTAACTTATTGAACTTATTTTGTTTGTGCTGTGTCAGCGAGTTAATAATAATTAACAGAGTATTAGGGGTGTGAACCTACACTGGTCTCACGGTTCTGTTCGATTACGATTATCATGTCATCGATTCAGTTCAATTCGATATCTCGATGCATTACATGCACTGCATCCTCAATTTTACTTCAAAAGTGATGTGTGCGTGCGCGTGTTCACCTGTTCGTGAAGTCGCAGTGACAGAAACAGTGACATTCCAGTTTAAGTTTCATGGGACTAAAGTCTGTTCATGCTGTGTGGCCAAATGTTTCTGCATATTGGAGGTCCCCCCCTTTGACGAAATAGAAATTTTACAGGTGTTGCAAGTGACCATATTGTTAAGAGGCGCCGTCATACTCTTATTGAGTATGTGCGCGAGTTTGAGTGTGTGTGTTCTCGCGTCTCATATGAGTATGTGCGTGGAGAGTTTCGCGCATCTCGTGTGTGTAGAGTTTGCGTGTATGCGTGAGCGACTTTAGGTGTGTCGTTGTGCATTTCATATGTATTTGTTTGAGCATTCAGCAGTATACATGTATGTTTGACTACTTAGTATATGTGTATGCAAGTGTTTCATATATGTGTGCGTGAATGAAGTTTGATTTAAGCCCTAGACGGCACCTCATATATTGTCGTCTTTTCGCGTGAAATATAACCAAACGAGCGCTTCTGTCTCGATGCCATGTTTGCTGCGTTCTGAATCAAAATAACGCAGCGCTTGTGTGACGTCATGACACATTTGCAACGAGCGGAACCGATAAGCGGAATCGTTAAGCAGGCATGCTAACGGTTCCAAGGAATTGGTTCACTGGGAACGGTTCTGAAGAAGAACCGGTTCTCGATTCCCATCCCTAGCACACACACACAAACTCTCCGTGCACATACTCATATGAGACGCAAGCGCACACACACACACACGCACACACAAACTCTCCACGCACATAGTGAACGGAAGTCACACATTGGTATGTGCATTTTTTGTTAACAGAGACAGAGTCCATTGCTTTTATTGTTTTTGGTTGTTTTGTTCATTTAAATAGTCTTTAGAAATAAAAGTTTATTGATCTTTGAAAAGGTGTACCTGCATTATTATGCCATTATCATTATTTTAAATGAAAATGGTCTCAGAGCGACAATATCGTTTATTATCAATATTATCGTTTATCGCAATAATTTCTTGGACAATTTATCGTCCAGCAAAATTTGTTATCGTGACAGGCCTAGCGCTACTCACTTCACGGACCGTTTATTAGTTCGGACCAATAATAGAGAACGCAGCGCCCCGAACTCGCTAGTCGCGGGCCGATCTCGATCACGCGACACTGTTTCTAGGAGATCTAGGGAAGAAATCCATTGACTTCGCCTCAGAATTAATAACATCATCACTGCGAGATCGATTTGGCGCAGAGTTCTCAGTTATAAACCATAGATCAGCTGACGTGGACACCAGGAGAAACACTTATAGAAGGCTTTCAGTTCACAAATCAGCAACGTTCACCATGGATTTAGGCTAATGTAGTAACTTTAAACATTACTATTGTGTTGTGACAGAAATAGTCAAACGCTTACAAGTACTACACATCTTTTTCCAGCACTTCAAAACTATAATATCATAAATGTTATTTTTAATGTGATGACCAACACATTTTTTGTTCATCCTGGAAAAGATTGTCCTAAAAACTGAAAATGTTAAGATGTAGGAAAACTCTTATTTAAACACTTATTTAAAATTAAAATAAATTAACACTGTAAACAGTAGGATGATTATTGGATATTTTCACTCCCTAATATAATTGTTTTTACTCGTTTTGCTTTTTAATTAATATTAAGACATTATGAATGATAATAATTAAAGTTAATTTCATCTACACCCTAAATTAAGCTCAGTGCTGTCAGATATATGTTGTAGAGCTCAGTGTCTCGGTGCGGCGGCCCTCAGATGTTAGTCTGGAGCCTGTGAACTTAAAATAAAACTGCACATTGTAATATCTGTATGTTAAGTCTATTATTAAAGAATTTGTCAGTATTACAGTTATTTTGGGGGAAATTTGAATAATTGCATTGCAAGCTGATTTAAGGTGTGCCCCTACATTTCTGCTTGCGCTCCTAAAAATTTTTTTTTAGGCTCCAGCTCTCCTAGTAAAAAAAGTTAGTCTGGAGCCCTGCAGACAGACTCGTGCTTTTGTTCTTATAGTATGTGGGGCGGCACGAATAATCGAAATAAAAATACTACGGAATCGTGATACGTTTAGTGTGATTTTCATATCGCAATCATTTGATTATCAAATCCCACCAAATAAACATTTGAAAAAGAAGGAATTAAAATGCCATGAATACAAGTTGTACCGCAAAATAAAATGATTAATATTATATTATTTTTCATTATACTATTTAAGTAAAATAGTACTATAGTAATATTTCTTATTTTTTTATATATTTTTAATAGATATTAATAATATTTTGAAAAATGAAATAGCCATAAATATAAGTATTTTAATTTTATTGTTGTATTAGAAATTTTTATTCTTATTATTATATATATTTTTTAAATTTTGAAGTTAAGTTTTACATTAATAATATTTCTTATTTTGTACAATATTTTATTTATAATTATTAATAATATTTAATGAAATGTAATATATTATTAGTAATATTTAGAAAATGAAGAAAACGAAACATTCTGTAAAAGGAAATTGTTATTGTTATTTATGCATTTTTATTTTGAAGTAAAACATTATAATAGTAATATTTCTAATTTTGTGTAAGTTATATTTATTATTATTATTATTAATGTTTAATAATATATAGTATATTATTAATAGTGTTTTGTAAATTATTATTATTTGGTATTATTATTTTGTAGACATATTGGTTTATAACCACAACATTTATGGCCAAATTCTGCAGACCTATTTTATTTTATTTTATTTTATTTTTTATATTTTATATTTATAATTTAACTAAATTAAAAAAAATATATGTTATTATTATTTTATCATATTTTGATAAAAGAATAAATCGCATATCACATAATATATAATGGCAATCACAATTTTGATCAGAAAAATCACATTCCGATTTTGTTTCACAAATCCTGCAGCTCTACCAGTATCATGAAACTAAAACACAAGAGTGATGTGACACACCTGTGTGTGTGTGTGGTGGTAAAGAGGTCAAAGGTCATGTCTAGGGGTTAGATGTGAACAGACCCTCTCTATGCATGTTGAGTCCAGGAAATGATGTCGTTCCCTCGAGTGTCGTACAGGCCCGGATCTTCCGGAGCGTTTGGGGATAATGAGTGAATCTCCGTCTTCCTCTGATCTCACTGTCTCTTCATATTTACTGTCAAACATCTCGAGCATCATCATTATTTGAACAAACTACTGACCTCCAGAACGAGAGAGTTTACAGTTTTCAAGGAATATTTCGAATGGCTCACTGCAAAAAATAAACTCGTTCCACTTTGACTTTTATTTAGCTGAATCCATCGGCTCACTTCATTTTTCTGTTGTGCTGTTGCTTTACTGAGTGATCAGATGCATGGAAATATCTTCAGTAAAGACACGTGTGTGTGTGTGTGTGTGTGTGTGTGTGTGTGTGTGTGTCCTCGTCTCGTCTCTTGGTTCCTGCTGGTTAGGAGTCTCTCTCCAGATGTGATCCGTCTTGTGTTGGGGGAGGTGCGTTCGGGAATGCTGGAATCCGTGTTTAGTGCAGGAAATGCTGGGAATAATGGCACATTCCCAGAGAGAGAGAGAGAGAGACACCTGCTAATATCCGTCAGGAGCTCTTTAAATCCACACACCCCTGAATAAGAAGCTGTAAAGCACCGGTGTGTTTGTCACATTAGGATAATCTCTGGCAGTTTTGAGGAGGATCTGTTGATCACATGTTGCTTTCGCATGAATAACAATTAATGAGTTCTTATTTCTGTTTCTTTTAAAGCATCAGCTTTATCTCAGGCCTTTCTCATAAAACTCTCCTGTGAATAAAACAGACTCAATAAAACATCCCTCTGTCTATAAATGTGATCTATCTATCCATCCATCCATTCATATATACATCTATCTATCAACCATCCATCCATCCATCCGTCCATCCATCCATTCATATAGACATGCATACATACATGCATCATCTATCTATCCATCCATCCATCCATTCATATATACATCTATACATCCATCCATCTATAGATAGATACATCCATCCATCTATACATCTATACATCTATACACCCATCCATCTATACATCCATCCATCCATCCATCCATACATCATACATCATACATCATACATCATCCATCCATCCATACATACATACATACATCATCCATCCATACATCAATCCATCTATACATCCATCCATACTTACATCCATCCATCCATCCATCCATACATACATCCATCTATACATCCATCCATCCATCCATCTATACATCCATCCATCCATCCATCCATCTATACATCCATCCATACATACATCCATCCATCCATACATCCATCCATCCATCCATCCATACATCCATCCATCTATACATACATACATCCATCCATCTATACATACATACATACATCCATCTATACATACATCCATCCATACATCCATCCATCTATACATACATACATCCATCTATTAGGGATGGGCGATATATTATCCTTTGCGATATACCGGTAACATTTTTTCTCACGATAAGTATTAGTCTTCCCGCGATAATAACGATAAAGCCTAGTTGATGACGGGACCCATTCGCAGCTCACGCCCATGGCGGAAGGCGGACGTGAAGCTGAGGTGAAGTTTATCGCTAAACAAGTAATGGTGTGTTCACACCGAACGCGAATTTAATTATTTGCGCGAGTAGATTTCATACAAAGTCAATGCAAAGACGCGAATAGACGCATCATTCTCGCCGGGCGTTGCGAATGACGCGAATTGGGAGACGCGTTTGCCGCGAATGTCTTCCGCGCAAGTTGAAAAATTTGAACTCGAGTGAATATTCAAGCGTCTAACTAGACGCGATAGATGCGTATTTGACGCTCTATTCGCGTTCGGTGTGAACACACCATTACTACCTCTACAATCTGGAACTGGTACACACAGATAGATTTTCACCCGCCCATCTCTCCAAACACTGACTGAGCGCTTGAGAGTTTCGCTCTCCGTCAAGTGATCCGTAAAAGCCCACTATATCAGTTCATCTCTGTGAATACACAGTGTATTTGACGCGCATTAAACACTAGTGTGAGGCGCACGACTTGCTGTCACTTTGCTGAGAGCGCTCAGTGTTTCTCACACACTCAGTGAGAGAGAGAGTCTTACATACCACGCAGAATTGAAGTGTAGCCTACATGACGTCTACATGTAAATGATATTATTTGTTGTATTTTCCTGTAAAAATAATGGAGTTCATTTGGAATTATTTAGCTTTTATGAGCAAGCAGAAACTAATGCGCAAACGCAGACGTGATAATATTCATGAACCCAGCAGCTCATCAATCCTTAGTGCGGTTTATATTGTTATTAGTATCAGAATTCGTAGTAGTATTTGTAGCTATAACTATTCATCGTTAGTTTTTTTACATTTCAAACTTGTAAATGATTTGAACTGTGTGATGTTTTTCAGTATAGTTGCACTATTTAAACATTATCTGCACGTTTACAGAAGAAACGTATATATGCAACTTTTCCATCTCTGCAAGGGATGGTGTTTGGATTTTTACTGTTTTTTTAAATATTTTATGTACGGCAATTGGTATTTTATAGGAGCCTATTTGATGATGGGTACATTTTACTTTGCATGCAGCTATCACTTGTAGCCAAAAACAGTGGTGAATATGGTATTATATTTATATCGTCATTGATATCGTTATCGCAATAAATGGCAGAAAATATCGTGATATATTTTTAAGTCCATATCGCCCATCCCTGCCATCTATACATCCATCCATCCATCCATCCATCCATCCATCTATACATCCATCCATCCATCCATTTATACATCGATCCATCCATCTATACATCCATCCATCTATACATACATACATCTATACATACATACATACATACATACATCCATTTATACATACATACATCCATCCATCCATCCATCTATACATCCATCCATCTATACATACATACATCTATACATCCATCTATACATACATAAATACATCCATCCATCCATACATCCATCCATACATCCATCCATACATCCATCCATCTATACATCCATCCATCTATACATACATACATACATCTATACATCCATCTATACATACATACATACATACATACATACATCCATCCATCCATCCATACATCCATCCATCCATACATCCATCCATCTATACATAAATACATCTATACATACATACATCTATACATCCATCCATCTATACATCCATCCATCTATACATCCATCCATCCATCCATCTATACATCCATCCATCTATACATACATCTATACATCCATCCATACATCCATCCATCCATACATCCATCCATCCATACATCCATCCATCTATACATAAATACATCTATACATCTATACATACAAACATCTATACATCCATCCATCTATACATCCATCCATCCATCCATCTATACATCCATCCATCTATACATACATTCATCTATACATCCATCCATCTATACATCCATCCATCTATACATCATCCATCTATACATACATACATCTATACATCCATCCATCAATCCATCCATCCATCTATACATACATCCATCTATACATCATCCATCTATACATCATCCATCTATACATACATACATCTATACATCATCCATCTATACATCATCCATCTATATATCCATCCATCTATACATACATACATACATACATACATCGTGTGTATGAGTATATGTCTCAGTGTGTGTGTGTGTGTGTGTGTGTGTGTGTGTGTGTGTTTGTGTGTGTGTGTGACAGCTCTGTTATTAAGCTCATGAGGTCAGTGGTGGTCCTGGATCAGAGCAGGGGTTTATGGGTCGTCTGATAGACTGACATGTGGGAGTCCAGCTGACAGCAGAGGTCTGTGTTAATGACACACATGTCTGTGTGTGTGTGTGTGTGTGTGTGTGTGTGTGTGTGTGTGTGTGTGTGTGTGTGTGTGTGTGTGTGTGTGTGTGTGTGTGTGTGTGTGTGTGTGTGTGTGTGTGTGTGTGTGTGTGTGTGTGTTTGTGTGTTTGTGTGTCCGTGTGTCCGTGTGTGTCCTGGTAAACTCTACAATACATTATGGGGACAAAATGTCCCCACAAAGATGGTAATATCCGAAATCCTTGTCCTTGTTGGGGCATTTTTTTGGTTCCCATGAGGAAAAGAGCTTATATTATCATACTAAGTGATGTTTTTTTGAAAATGTATAAATGCAGAAAGTTTTCTGTGATGGGCAGGTTTAGGGGAGAGAATATACAGTTTGTACAGTATAAAAATACTTTTCATTTTGTGACTATAACAAGACAGACTACCGCAAATACAACTTGTGTTTTAATGCAGTAACAGAGACTAAATAATATTTACATGTTTTTTTATTTTTAAGTATAGATTCTCTATCTCGGTCTACAGTGAACACTAGCTAATATGTGTAAATGTTTTATTCTCTCATCTGGCCTCTTTTCCTCTTGTTTTCTGTCTCTTCTGCTTTGAGTTGAAGGCCAGAGAGAGCGACAGATGAAAGGAGGGATGAGAGAGAGAGAGAGAGAGAGGCTCTGTTTGAGTCTCACAGCACACATAACACTATTAATATGAGTCTGTTTTGTGTCAGGAGCTTTAATTTCATCTGTGAAAGACACACACACACTCATCTGTCACTGTAACTTCATTAGCTGCTGACGGGCCGGACACACCCGCGCACACACACACACACACACACACACACACACACACACACACACACACACACACACACACACACACACACACACAGACACACACACACAGACAGACACACACACACACGCACTCACTCTCTCTCTCACTCTCACTCACTCACTCACTTGCACACACACACACGCACGCACACTTGGCGCGCACAGACACACTCACACAGACAGACTCACACACACACACACGCTTCAAACAATATTAGATACAATACAATATTTAAGCTTCAAGTAAATATTCCTAATAAAACAATATTCCACCATGTACTGAACATGAGGCCGCTGTGATGTCAATATTTACTTTTCATTTATTTTTTACTACAGGGCCAGTGTTAGTGTCTCACTGTTTAGTTGTAGACTAGTGTGTAAGAGTATTTATTTTACAGCTGATTAGTTCAGTTCTGTTTGGTACTGTCTTTAATAATAAACTGCTGCATTTCCTTGAAATAAATCCTGGTTCAGAGAGGTTCTGTGTTTCTGAACAGACTGCAGCATTTTCATTGTGAACTAAACCAGCTAAGCTAGGTTATCTGTCATGCTAATGAGGCACATTACACTCAAACTGCCTAGAAGACATGTTATTGCTCAGAGGTTTCTCTTTGAGTTCTCAGTTGCATTTTTATTGTAGTATCAACTTTATCTCAGACGTTTCCCTTAAACTGCCCTATAATGCTATTTTAAAGGTCTCTAGTTTAGTTCTGGAGTCCCTAAAACAGGTTTATGTGCATACAAGATCAAAACACACTATAATTTCCTCATAATATCCACTGCAGCATCAGCTCTTTTCTCACAGCATCTGAAACGCTTCGTTTGAAGATTCAGTCTCTCTAAACTCTCCGAGAGCTGCTCTGCTCTGATTGGTCAGACGGCCCAGTGTGCTGTGATTGGTCAGAAATTAAACGCTCATTATCATATCTGAATCTCAGCTCTTGACACACAGTGATACGAACAGTAACGATGTCGTGGGTTTTACCGTATCAATCTCATCAAAGTGGATTTGTTTTGTCAGCAGAAAACAGCGTCTTCTCGACACGAACAACACGAACCAAACTCTTCCAGTTTTAGATAAACTACAGTGTTTGAGGGCGGAGCTAAGAGACGCTGTTCAGCCAATGAAAACCACAGACTGGCATTATGCAAATGAGTAACAAACAGCAGGAAGAGCGACTGGAAATACTGGCGACTCGTTAGCAGCTGAGATCATTCCTCAATGTTTGAGTTCATATTGAGATCTTTGACTCTTCTGGAAATCTCTTCACTAATGATAATTCGGTGTGTGAGACACACGTGAGATTACTGGAGTGTGTTTCTTCGAGGAAGCCGGAGACTTTGGCGAGAGTCTTCATTTGGTTTCATTGCGATCTAGGAGAAACATTTGAGATATTAATGAAGTTTAATGTGTGATTTTATCTTTCCTCTGGGTGGGAATATTGAGGTTTGACCTCACGCTAATGTGCCCAAGTTTGGTGTATAAATGAGTCATTTCAGACCCTGACTGAAACACACACACACACACACAGAGAGATCTTTTCATATTTCTCTTTTTCATCACTTCTCCCCCAATCCATCCGTCTGCACTAAGATGGAGATGCAATTTCTCTCTCTCTGTGTGTGTGTGTGTGTGTGTGTGTGTGTGTGTGTGTGTGTGTGTGTGTGTGTGTGTGTTATATGGTTCTATTGGTCTGTTCTGGCCTTAGGCAGTGAGACCCCAGGTGCAAGGAGAGGTTTGAGAGGTGAAAGGTGTGTGTGTGCGTGTGGTGTCTGTATGGGAATGTGTGGGCAGTAGCTGATAAGGAGAGAGATTCAGAGTAATAAATTACAGAGAGAGTTACAGAAAGTCTAATAAATAATGTGTGTGTGTGTGTGTGTGTGTGTGTGTGTGTGTGTGTGTGTGTGTGTGTGTGTGTGTGAGTGAGAGAGAGAAATAAATTCATTATGTCTCACCTGAACTGGCTTTTAGAGAGAAGCCCCTTCTGGAGGAGTGTGTGTGTGAGAGAGAGAGTGTGTGTGTGTGACTTCATATCCAGCGACTATGACTGGAAATTGTCATTTTTTTCATGACAATTAAACACAAATTCTCATTGAAATTGGATATTTATTTCAATCAATAAGTTCTTTAATGTGTGCTAATAAAAAAAAAGTCTGTCTATTTTATATTTTTTGAGCGAGTTACTCCTTTAGTTTTATGTGTGTATATGTGTATATATATATATATATATATATATATATATATGTTTATTTATTTATTTGTTTGTTTGTTTGTTTGAGCGAATTACACCTTTAATTTATTCTGTTTTTTAAAATGACTAAATAATAAAAGGAATTAGAAAAACAAACCTGAGTAAAACTTCTGTATCCATAACAGTGATTTAAATGTTTTTAATTGCTATGAATGTAATAAATCTTAATGGTTCTTAAAATGAGCTTTATTTCTTTAAGCAATTTCTTTTTTCCTGCTGTTTCGAGCTGAAATGTGACCTGGACGCTCTGTCATACGATCCGCAGTGGGATAGTTTGGGATTATTATGAATCTCTCCTTTTCAAGTGGTGTTTGAGTGTCATAAAGAGTGTGTACTCTCGATGACGGATCTGGTGTGTGTTTATCTGTAAGTCACGAAGGCCCGTACGCTCCTTTATCAGCTGTTGACTTTACCAGAAATGAACAAAGAATGCGCGTCTTTCATGCGGCGGCGCTTTGAAGTGAAGTTTCTCGAGCAGGGAAGTGTGTTTTGATTGAGCTCTCATTGTGACCGGGAAAGAATTTGTTGAAGAGGTTTTTTCTGGAGTTTCTCGGTGGGCGATTCAATAAAGCGAGGGAAAAAAGAGCCAGAAACAATGTAAAGACTCGCGTCGTTAATTACGGCCTTTATAAAGTGCGCATTGTTGCATTGTTTCCCAGACCGTCATTAGGATTAGACGGCTCTGCTGGATGTAAACATCACAGTTATGTCACACACAACCTTCATTACAGCGGGATTGTGGGAAATATGTCTGAATGGCTGCTGTTTTTATTTAATTAGGACACTGGTTTTTCATTTCAATGCAGATTTGAACAGGATTTATGAATCAATAGATGACTAAAATGAGTTGGTTTCTGTTTTTCTCTGTAGATTTGGAAGAGAGAGCGAGTTCGTCTTGGGGAAATGGAGTTCGTCCCACAAAAGTAAGTTTTGACATATTTATAAACGCTTTTGGTTTCAGTGTTCAAACCTCGGACATGTGAAACTTGGACTTTGCTGTATTGGCAACATCTTAATCTAAAATGTCAAATTTGGACTCACAACTTTGATGTTTGATGTTAACCTGCTGCCCAACTCATGACGCTTTAACTCTATTTAGCATAAAATATATGCATATGGTGCACAAATTATTGGGTGAAATAGTTTTTTTGTATTGACGTTGTTCAGTAATAAATAACATTTAATTTCAGCTAATTATTCCTTTAATTTATTCAGATTTTAAAAATCACTGAAATTAGTAAATAAAAAAATTGAAAACCTTTTGTTTTACCACATTGTGATGATATATTTATTTAAATGTAAATACAAATGTAATGTAAAAGTAAATACATATATAATATTTGAAATTAATTGGATAAATAAATATTGGATGAAACATGATATTATAGTTTTATATTGATGTTGTTCAGTAATAAATTTGAGTGAATTATTCCTTTGATTTATTTTAATTTTAGGAATTAATAGAATTGCTAAATAATAATTGAAATGATAATGTATAAAATAATTATATTTCTTAATTTAAATTAATTATTTAATTTATTATATTATATTAATTGGAAAAAGTACAATTCATTTAAAAAGTATTAATTGGAAAAAGTAAAATACAATACAGTGATGAGAATTTGTTTAATTGTCATGAAAGTAATAGTTTTTTATTGACATATTGAAATTGAAGCTTTTAATACTAATAATGTTTCTCATCTGCCACCTTGGATGAGCATTCTTGCATTTTGATGTAGTTGCAGTGCATTGTGGGATTGTGTCATCGGTGTAGCCTTTGCCTCTGTGATGTCGTCTATATAGTCGGCTCACAGACATGATTCTGCTTGGCCTGTGTGTCTGACGGGGGGTCTGAAAGGTCAAAGGTCACTCTGATAGGGTGTTGAGGTAGAGAAGTGTGTGTCATCAGCAGAACTAGTGTCAGGTGTGCAGAGGTGAATCAAGGACTTGCTTACGGAGCACTTTCACACACACAGATCCACACGTCCACCGAATGCAAATGAATTCAAATCCTCACCCTTATGGGAAACATCCCGTGAACTTTCCAGAGCTGGAACGTCAACACACTTTATTTCCAGTGACCCGGAATGTGAGTCTGACGCTCCGGGATCGTTTAATCGCAGTTAACGGAGAATAAAAAGCATTTGCACCTGAACGACAGGGAAAGTTGTTTTTTTAACACTAATTTACCTTGAAATTTACTTTGAAAGCCACACACACACAAGACTGATGTTAATTCTTCAGCATATGACCTGTGGACTCATTTATGCCAGTTTTATGAATATTCAGCTGGGAAAAATGTAAGGCTAGACAGGATCTGAGAAAGACTGAAAAGGTCGTTTCAGTGGCGGAACAAGTTATTACATCGTGCACAATAAGATTAACTGTATTATTAACTATATATATACTATCATTTAAACTGTTTATAATTTTCCTCTTTAAAATACTTAACTCTCTTTGTTGTTTCTCCCATTAAACACCAAAATATCTGTCTGTTAGATCCTATATATATTTCTGTCTGATTATATTATACTAAAGTATTTTATATTATGTTATTTGTTTATTATGTATTAACATTTATATGTTTATTGTCATTTTAATTGAATATTTATCC
>JAPDVR010000014.1:40785149-40787649 GCA_026230005.1 Gila orcuttii | reverse complement strand
ATATATATATATCCTGCCTGCTCAATTTACTTTTAGTTTTTATTGTCCATTTAAGATTCTCAGTTTTGTTCTTAAAAGTGTTTTTAGCGTTTTACTAGAACAGGTTTTCCTGCTTGAATGTTGATTATTTTCCTCATATTCTCCATTGTTGCGGCTCCTCTCTTCCCAGTCTGTCAGTAACGCTCTGTTTACTTCCTGTCACTATGAAGCCCCTCCTCCTGAAAAGCACACTGTGCTCTGATTGGTCGGCTGGATCAGTGTGTTGTGATTGGTCGAGCGCTTCGAGTGTGTTTGGGAAATGTCCCGCCCCTTACCATAACCACCAGTGTAACACACTACTAACTAACTCACCCAGGCCCCGCCCCTTTATTCTGCGTATGAATTATTTAAATGAGGAATATTGTGACGTGTTCGTTCCTGGAAGAAACTCAAGACTACAATGGAGGCGTTTCAGGAGTTCAGAAACACTGACACTGATATAGAGATTAACTTTTTCATGCTCAAACAACAACATTCCACACACTGAAGAAAGTTAATGTTAAAAAATGCAGAATAGGATTCATTTAAACAAGATTATGTTGCATGCACACAAAAGTACCATGGTAGCATGAATGATTACCATAGTGTGTGTGTGTGTGTGTTTGATGAAGACATCAGGTCAAGCTCAGTCAGTCAAGAACTACAGATGAGCCCTCGCGGGAGCAGACCAGGCCGTTCATGTAGGACTGTGTGCGTGTGTTTGTGTGTGTTTGTGTGTGTGTGTGCAGATGAGCCCTTGCCGGAGCCGACCAGGCCGTTCATGTAGGACTGTTTGCGTGTGTGTGTGTTTGAGTGTGTGTGTGTGTGCAGATGAGCCCTCACCGGAGCAGGCCAGTCCGTTCATGTAGGACCACGTGTGTGTGTGTGTGTGTGTGTGTGTGTGTGTGTGTGTGTGTGTGTCTGAGTGTTTGTGTGTGCATGCGTGTGCAGATGAGCCCTCGCGGGAGCAGCGCCGGGTCGCTCATGTAGGACCGTGTGTGTGTGTGTGTGTGTGTGTGTGTGCGTGTGTGTGTGTGTGTGTGTGTGTGTGACAGACTGTGAAATGACGCGTTGTTGCGCGGCTGGGCTGCACCTGGGCCCTTCAGTCCTGATGGATCGGTTTGGTCATGTGTAATAGCCCCATCTGCCGAGCCTTGCTTTTCTTTTTCCTGATAAACACTGATCCCAGCGGCTGAGCCTCGGCAACGGGATTCTGGATTCGTTTTCCCGACCCGAGACAAAAGTGCAAAAGCACAGAGGTTGGGTTATAATTAAAAAAGTGAAAAGTAGGATGAGATTTTAAACCGTATCCTTGGAGACGAGTTGTGTGTGTGTGTGTGTGTGTGTGTGTTAATGAGCAGTGCACATCTAACTGAAGGGTTTTGGAGCTCGGCTCCATAATGACTTTTATTACAGCCAGGAGTTTCTGTAACCAAGCCAATTCTTAATTAAAGTCGCTGACATAATGCTGTAGTAATTAAGGACTGCATTAATTAAGCTGCATTTTTTTTTTTTTGGGTTATTTTTCTACGTCAACCCGGGATCGGACCGACGCGTCTCTGAGAGTAAACTTTCTCGGGATGGCAAGTTTTCGGACTCTGTGTAGATCATATCTGTGCATTCTGATAGCTAATTATGCTTGGAAGAACATCGACAGCTGCATTCATCATCATAAAACGTAATAATTAATGACATTCCGACAAAGAAAAATATGTAAATGAGCGCTCATTAGCATTTTCATATTCAGCTTCGATAATGCTTTTGCTGACAAGGCTGTAATTAATGAAAATGCATGTCGCAGGCAGGAGATTGGATCGGCTTCATTCCACGCACAATTCCCAAATGCTGGCATTATGGAAAACGAGGAGTGCTGCCAACTTTTTGGGGGCGAAAAAAACCTGAAAGCACCGTATGCAAATGAGATGCTGGAACGAAACGCTTAACCCCTTACAGCCCGACTCCAAACACACAGATCCCTGCGATCCGGCCTGATGTGTGTTTAAGAGAGAGGGAGACACAGGGAAAGCTGTTGGGAATGTCGTGTGCATTTGGGAATCCTGAGACGCACCTGTCCGTCCATCCGCTGAGCCGAATCACTGCTGCGCTCCGTTACGCTGCGTGTGTGTGTGTGTGTGTGTGTGTGTGTCGCTGGGGTGTTTAACTGCTGCTGAAGACGCGCATAATGTCGTGCAATTGTGTGTCCTTGAGTTAACACAGAAGAAATGATGGAAAAGAAGGACCCACAATGCATCAGGCCAGAGCTTTTCAGAAATATTACTTGTGCACTACCTACTTTTTTTTTTTAATTAGTATTTTAAATAATATGTAGTATGCATGATGTTGCATGACTAGCGTTCAATGTTTAATACAGATGCATGATCATCTCAAAAAATAAATGCAGTTATTTTATATATTTTTATATTTATTTTGTGTGATGATCATGCATCTGTATTTAACATTAAACGCTAGTCATGCGAAAACA
>JAPDVR010000014.1:40772649-40777649 GCA_026230005.1 Gila orcuttii | reverse complement strand
GAAGGTTTGATAGATAGATGATAGATAGATAGATAGGTTTGATAGATAGATAGATAGATAGATAGATAGATAGATAGATAGATAGATAGATAGATAGATAGATAGATAGATAGATAGATAGATGAAAGATAGATAGAGAGATAGATGATAGATAGATAGATAGATAGATAGATAGATAGATAGATAGATAGATGAAAGATAGATAGAGAGATAGATGATAGATAGATAGATAGATAGATAGATAGAAGGTTTGATAGATAGAAGATTTGATAGATAGATGATAGATAGATAAATAGATAGAATATAGATAGATAGATTGATAGATAGATAGATAGATAGATAGAAGGTTTGATAGATAGATAGATAGATAGATAGATAGATAGATAGATAGATAGATAGATAGATAGATAGATAGATAGATAGATGATAGATAGATAGATAGATATAAGGTTTGATAGATAGATAGATAGATAGATAGATAGATAGATAGATAGATAGATAGATAGATAGATAGATGATAGATAGATAGATAGATATAAGGTTTGATAGATAGATAGATAGATAGATAGATAGATAGATAGATAGATAGATAGATATAAGGTTTGATATATAGATGATAGATAGATAGATAGATAGATAGATAGATAGATAGATAGATAGATAGATAGATAGATAGATAGATAGATAGATAGATAGATAGATAGATAGATAGATAGATTGATTGATTGATAGATAGATAGAAGGTTTGATAGATAGATAGATATATGATAGATAGATAGATAGATAGATATAAGGTTTGATAGATTGATAGATAGATAGATAGATAGATAGATAGATAGATAGATAGATAGATAGATAGATAGATAGATAGATAGATAGGTAGATGATAGATAGATATATGATAGATAGATAGATAGATAGATATAAGGTTTGATAGATAGATAGATAGATGGATAGATAGATGATAGATAGATAGATAGATAGAAGGTTTGATAGATAGATAGATAGATAGATAGATAGATAGATAGATAGATAGATAGATAGATAGATAGATAGATAGATAGATAGATTGATAGACAGATAGATAGAAGGTTTGATAGATAGATGATAGATAGATAGATAGATAGATAGATAGATGATAGATAGATATATGATAGATAGATAGATAGATATAAGGTTTGATAGATAGATAGATAGATAGATAGATAGATAGATAGATAGATAGATAGATAGATAGATAGATAGATGATAGATAGATATATGATAGATAGATAGATATAAGGTTTGATAGATAGATAGATATAAGGTTTGATAGATAGATAGATGATAGATAGATAGATAGATAGATAGATAGATAGATAGATAGATAGATAGATAGATAGATAGATGATAGATAGATATATGATAGATAGATAGATATAAGGTTTGATAGATAGATAGATATAAGGTTTGATAGATAGATAGATGATAGATAGATAGATAGATAGATAGATAGATAGATATATGATAGATATAAGGTTTGATAGATAGATAGATAGAAGGTTTGATAGATAGATAGATAGATAGAAGGTTTTATAGATGATAGATAGATAGATAGATAGATAGATAGATAGAAGGTTTGATAAATGATAGATAGATAGATGATAGATATAAAGTTTGATAGATAGATAGATAGATAGATGATAGATATAAAGTTTGATAGATAGATAGATAGATAGATAGATAGATAGATAGATAGATAGATAGAAGGTTTGATAGATGATAGATAGATAGATAGATAGAAGGTTTGATAGATGATAGATAGATAGATGATAGATATAAAGTTTGATAGATAGATAGATAGATTGATAGACAGATAGATAGATAGATAGATAGATAGATAGATAGATTGATTAATAGATAGATAGATAGATAGATAGATAGATAGATAGATAGATAGATAGACAGAAAGATAGTTTCTCAATCTATAAACTCAAACAATAGTTGTATGTCTTTGGTGTGATATATATATATATAGATGTTGTGGTCTCGATGATCAGTGAGTGTGTTTGTTCTGTGTGAATCTCGTCCTCTGGTTCGTACAGTGTGTAAATATTATATTAGCTTTCATTACTTTTAAATGGACATCATTTCCAGCGGCTCTGATCGGTTCACGCTGCTGTTGATCATGTGATCGTTCTGAGCGCGTGCAGACAGTGTCAGCTTTGAGCCAAGATGGCGGCTCTTCTGAACGATGACCCGTCTGCCGTCGCATTAACCCACAAGAGAAGGGTCGTGACCTTTGACCTCCTCCCGCGCTGGGGTAAAACAAGGGCGTTTCGGGACGTCAAGACGTCTGATCAAGTGTTTCGACCTTGAATCCCTGTTAAACAGCCGAAATGTGTGTGTGTGTGTGTGTGTGTGTGTGTGTTGTGTAACAGTCAAACAGGAAGTAGTTGTTTTCTGCGTCTCTCATTATCTTTCTCCAGCTGTTCAGCGGCTGTTTTTACCCACAAGCCCCTGGTGCAAAGCCGAGGTGTGAGGCTCATTATATTCAGTGCCCTTGATTTGTTTGATACTTTCCCATTCTCTTTAGTTATATCACTCTTTAGTTATATCACTCTTTAGTTATATCACTCTTTAGTTATATCACTCTTTTGAGGTGTTTCATCTTGTGTGTGGTCTGAGTCAGAGCGCACTGAAGACTGAGATCATAAATCATAAATCACGCATCAGCGCTGATAGATTACATTCTGGGACAGTTGTCAGGCCTTCAGCAACATCGAGAGTTTTGATCCATTTCAGTGTAAAATTCGAGTTAATTTCGTTTTCATTTTTAATTTGTGAGATCGCAAGTATTATAGTTAACTAAAATGAAAACCATAAAAAATTGGTCTGAAATAAAAACTATAATAAAATTAAATATAAAAAATAGATGCCAAGGAAACAAAACTAAGACGGAAATAAAGATTAATTAAAAAATAAATAAAAATATTATATATATATATATATATATATATATATATATATATATATATATATATATATATATATATACACATATTAATTTAATAAATCATAAAATTTAATAAATCATAAAAACACAGAACAACATTACTAAAACTTTAACAAAAAATAATTATTTATTGTGTAAAATATAGTCAGCATTGTTTTTATTCACATCCTTTCTGGAATTTGATTGGATGGCATAACGTTAAGCCGTGAAATTATTGGTTAATATTATTTTTGTATTATATTTCTATATTATGGTATAAGGTAAATATTATATTATTCATTCTTAGTAAGACCAAAAAATATTTTTAATTAAGTAAATTATGATGCTCTTTGCTGTAATATCTCAAGCTTTCTCAATTCTTATTATTGGTATTATTATTTTTTATTTTCATGATGTTAGCATTTTGGAACAGAATAATAGAAAAACTTTATATTTTATTTGATTAATTATATTATATTAAATAACATCTTTAAATACCTGCTAATTATTTTATTAATTTTTATTTGAATATCCCCTTCAAATAGTGTAGCATCATGTTCTGTGTCCGCAACAAGTGATGAATTTTGCAGTGTTTCTATGTATACTCTATTGCTCTGTGTAGCTCCGCCCACAGTGGAATCTCATTGGTCCAAAGTCTTGCTCCACACAAATGTATATTAATCATGGAATGCGTTCTGATTGGCTGTGATTCTGTCACTGCGTAGGAAAGGAGATGAAGTCAGAAGTTTCAGAATCTGTCATTTTAATTCATATTTTGATGGCGGTGCTTTTATAGATATTATGTGTTGTGTGTCTGTTGTGTGTTGTTGGTTTTTCAGGCTTAAACATCTGACAGAATAGCAGAAGTGGAGAGTGTTGTACATCAGACGGCACTATCAATTAAACAAACCAATGAACAGATGAGCGAAACAGACTGATCTGAGAAGGGAAAATCTCACATTTAGAGACACAATCATGATTGATTAGAGTTTTCAGGCCTTTTTGCTCGCACAAAAACCTTTCATTTTTAGTGTAAAATTATTTTTTTGTTGTAATTTTGTGCCTATTTAAAATAAAATAAGATTGAGGGTTATTATAATCAATATAAAAACAAACCCAAAAAAGTTAAATAAATGTAAGAAAATTTAATCAAATTAAATAATTTGTTTTTTAAAAGTAAACATTTCATTTTTAGGTAATAAAAAGGGTTTTAGTTTAGTTTACTAGTAACCATATTTTTCTATGGTTTTAGTTTTAGTTGACTATAATAACCCAGAATCTCTCAAATGAAACAGACACAAAATTATTAAAAACATTAACTAGAATTTTACACTGAAAATGAGTTGTTCTTGTGCGAGATGTTGTTGAAGGCCTGAAAATGAAAAAAAATTTAAATAAATGTTAACTTAAAATAAGCTATTTAAACAGTTTTTATTTCAGCTAGTTGCCAAGAAATGTTTCTCTTTTTCATTTGGTTTCACTTGATGCAGTAAAATAACTAAAACTTAAATAATAATTAAATAAAAACTGTATATAATTTTTTTTTAAATGACAAAATCACCACTAAAGGACCAAATAAATAAAAAAGGAATCCACACTATTAATAAAAAACTATATATACATATTTTTGCAAAAAATGACAAAATCACCACAAAAGGACTAAATAAATAAAAAAGGAATCCACGCTATTAATAAAAAACTATATATACATATTTTTGCAAAATAATGACAATCACCACAAAAGGACTAAATTAATAAAAAACTAATCCACACTATTAATAAAAACAATTTTTTTTTTTTTTTTTGCAAAATGACGACAAACCACAAAAAAATCACCACAAAAGGACTAAATAAATAAATAAGGAATCCACAGTAAAAGAAGTGTTGTGTGACGCCAGGACAGACGGAGTGATGGAAACATGAGGAAGTGATGCGGGATTGGAAACAGTATCCCGACTGCAGCCAAACACCTTAATTGTGATGCATTCTCCGGGTTTTTCTCCTGTATGAAGTCTCCTGCTCCGAT
>JAPDVR010000014.1:40760149-40767649 GCA_026230005.1 Gila orcuttii | reverse complement strand
AATAAACATGAAAAAATAACTTCACTGATGAAACATTCACAATAAGACAAGGAACATGAATTAAGAAATTAAATAATATTAAATAAATTAATAAATAAGTTTATATACTTATTAAACATGTATTTGTTAATTTTTATATTAATTTATTTAATCCAAATTAAATAAATAAATTACAGTAATTTAAATAAATAAACAAATGAAAAAATAACTTCACTGATGAAACATTCACAATAGGACAAGGAACATGAATTAAGAAATTAAATAATATGTAATAATAAGTTTATTTATTTATCATTTACTTAAATTAAACATGTATTTGTTAATTTTTATATTAATATATTTAATCCAAATTAAATAAATAAATATGCAATAAATAAAATAATAATTTAAATAGATGAGCACATGATCAATAACTTCACAGTAAGACGAGGAACAAGAGAATCACTTTAGACTCTCAAAGTTGCGTGTTCAACGACTCGTAACTGAGCTCTTGATGAGGCCTGAAAGAGCAGTAAAGCGTCGTGTGTGAGAGTGAGAGATGCTTTATATTCAGTGTGTGTCGTGAGCGTGTGTGTGTGTGTGTGTGTGTGTGTGATTACCCTAATCAGAGCCGCTGCCAAAGCTTCTGAACCCCAGCGTACCAGCGCCTCTCCACCTGGCTGAGGTCCGTGCCAGACCGCGCACGTGTGTGTGTGTGTGTGTGTGTCGCCCCCCTGTTGAGACCCTCCATCTGCCCCCCCCAGTCTGAGCCGCCATCCTCGACGGACTGGAACGCTTGACCAAGGGGGTTCTGGGAAATATTAGGGCCACGGAGAGCGAGATGCGTTTCTCCGCAGGCCATGAATGTCCCGAACAGAAGTTTCGGGAAGTTTGGGAATGTGCCATACTTTTGATTTGAAGTGGTGGTGTTGGGTTATCAACGTTGTGTTCACACTTCGGTTCTCTTGGTCTGGAACAAAAAATGATACATTTAGTCCTGGTTCACTAAGCATTCACACTCATTTTTAACATCCAACTTGAAGATACAAATCTAAAAATTGTATATTTATGGTATATTGGTATTTATTGGTATATATATATTTTTATTTCCCTCAATCTATTCGATCTGCCAAATCTTTACACATGTTCAAAGCTATGTTATAACAACATCTTTTAAATTCAGATGGAGAGTTTTCTTAAATGGGTTATTGTGTTTATGTGATGTGGATCTATTTATTTCTGCTATCTTTTTTGTGATTTTTAGTTTGTGATTGTTAAGCATTTTGGGCAACGTGAGTTGTATTATACTATATAAATAAACAAACAAACAAACAAATATTGTGAAATCTGTAGATGTCCATGTTCTGTAGCGTTGGATATCGTTTTTCATTTTATCGATTCCTAATTTCGATTCCAATAAGTAAAAAAAAAAAAATATTATATATCATTCACATTTATTTTAAGTCTTATTGCAAAACCTTTCATTGTAGCTGAATATCATGAACACAAATCAACAGGCTAACGAACACTAACACAAGGAACTTCTGCCTATGGTTTAAAAACACCACAGAAAAGCAACTATAGCCTAACTTATGCATTTCAAGTCTTATTAAAGACAAATACTCAGTAATTAAAAAAAGAACAAAAAAATTATCAATCGCAGCAAATAAATACAACCGAACAAAGATATTATCGAAATAAACAGTGTTTTAAGATTTTCAGATATTCAGGTACAGAAACTGTAATCTAATGTAAAATAACACTGCACTTGATAAATAAAATATACATTACAAAAGTTATCGAGTCAAGTCTCTCTGTCTTGTGTTGTTTGATTAGTGTTATTATAGAGACGCTGCAGGAGTATTAGGCTGCTGTCTCTTTAAGGCTGTGTGTTCACCAGCTGAAAACGCCTAGCTGTGGCGCTTGAGTGTTTTGGCAGCGCTGCATTTTTTTCAGTTGAGACACTTTGCTTGTTATGATACGGAATATCCACGAAAGTGTTATTAGTATCTCATTTCACTCATATTTTGTTTCTGTGTTGATTCTATATTAAAATGTAACGTATTTTCTCTGGCTCTTGTTTTCGATTATTTTGTTCCGTTATTATGCTTGTTGTTGTCTGTTGACGTTGAACAAGCAGAATGTGGCGGTTGGTCGGTGTGATATTAGTCCCGCCCCTCCTCCACTGTGATTGGACGGTTGGGTAAAAAGTGACAGTGATGAGCGCTGCGTTTTCCCCAAAGTTTAAAATTTTTCAACTCTCGGCGACCAGTAAAAAACGCAGAGCGCTCAGCGCTTCAGAGTGAAGAAAACGCTCAGCGCCTCGTTACGCTCATGGCGTTTAAAAAACGCGGCGCTCCTATTGAAAACAATTGGAAAAATACGCCAGCCGCGTGAAAAAACGCTTTGGTGGACACACGGCTTAAATCTGCTCAATATGTGTACAGATGTTACATGTTACATGTGTGCAGCACTGGAGTCCTGGACCAGATTTACCTCTTATTGTGACGGGGAATATATATTTATAAATATAAAAACTGTAAACACCACATCCCAGCTGTGGGTTGCAAACATTGAATGATCAAAACTGCTACTTTTCAGGAAATGGAAAAAAACAAACTATGATTTGAAGCCAAAAAGTATTTTAAAATCGCACATAAAGACAAAGGTACAAGAATTGAACTTAAATCAATAGTTCTCTTACGAGAGGTTGTCTCGTATTGCGTAAGTTTAGCTTACGCTACGGGGAAAGATTCATCTTCTCGAGATACTGAATCCAAAAAATTATCCTTAATTTTGTATTCCTTGTCAACGCAGTGCAGCAGCTAGCAGACCTAGAGCAGGCCATCTCGCGTGCTCATTGGCTGCCCTGCGGGCAACTGCTGCAGCCTACCAGTGAGCCCGGCATGAGGTCACGCCCAATGAAGGGCGCCCGCACCTTCATAGCATAACAGCCCGCCAGAATGGGCGTGGCTTAGCGTATAAATAGGGGCTGTAGGCTGACTTCCCTGATTTTTCGCCTCTTCAGCGAGCTCTTCGCAGTTGTAAGTCTCGTGGCTCGCGTATGCGCGCTCACGCTTACAGAAAGCTTTTCCGCCCGGAGCACTGCTCGTGCATCAAAAAGTGAAAAAAGTATGTTCCCCATCCCTTATGATTGGGACATCTCACATAAATCAGCCGTAAATTTCACATAAATTTCGGCTCTCAGCGAGCAGCCATTGCCCAGAACCGAGAGCGCGCGCGCCGCGCTTTCGGCTCCGGTTCAGTTTCACAAGCCCGCAAAGGGCGGCGATCTGAATCCGGAGGCCATTCGCCCCCTAGCGGCTCACATAGCTGCGTGGGAATCTATCCCAGGGATTTCAGAATGGGTGCTGAGCACAATAAAGCAGGGCTATACACTTCAATTCATTCGCCGTCCCCCGCGCTTTCAAGCCCGGACCGCGACGATAGTGAATGCGGAAGTAGCACACCTACTTCACGCAGAAATAGCGAAGCTGCTGTGCAAAGGGGCTATAGAAAAGGTACCGCCTTCTCTGAGCGAGTCAGGTTTTTACAGCCGATATTTTCTCATACCCAAGAAGGACGGAGCCTTCAGACCTATCCTAGATCTGAGACATTTGAACAAAGTGCTTGCGAAAAGACCGTTCAAAATGCTTACGACCAGGAAAATCCTCGCGCACGTTCGCCCGAGGGACTGGTTTATTTCTCTAGATCTGAAGGATGCCTATTTTCAGATTCAGATAATACCCCGTCACAGGCAATTTTTGAGATTTCGTCTTCGACGGTCAGGTATATCAATACACCGTCCTGCCGTTCGGCCTGTCCCTAGCAGCCCGTACATTTACGAAGTGCATTGACGCGGCGCTCGCCCCCCTGAGAAGTCAGGGGCTGCGAATAATCAACTATCTGGACGATTGGCTGATACTGGCACAGTCAGAGACAGAACTGCTATCTCACAGAACAGTGCTTCTCAGTCATCTGGAAAGCTTGGGTCTCACGGTCAACTGGACCAAGAGCTCATTACTGCCCAGCCAGTCAATTTCCTTTCTAGGAATAGAACTGGACTCGGTGACCATGACGGCTCGTTTATCGACACAGCGCGCTCGCCGTGTTCGCCACCTAGCCGCATCTTTCCAGGAGGGCAGCTTTCTCCCTTTGAAAACATTTCAGAGGATGTTGGGCTGTATGGCATCAGCTGCAGCGGTGCTTCAGCTGGGCCAACTGTGCATGCGCCCGCTCCAACGCTGGTTGAATGCCCGCGTGTCCCGCCGAGCCTGGGTGTCTAGCGGCCAGAAAATCAGAGTGACTCAGACCTGCATAGCGGCTCTGCAGCCCTGGTTAGTGGCCGACTGGTACCAGCAGGGAGTAATGATGGGAACCATCTCTTATCGGAAAGTCATCTCGACAGACGCATCCAACTCGGGTTGGGGCGCGCTGTTCGAGGGCAGACCGGTCTTTGGCCAGTGGTCAGACCAGGAGAAGGGTTTTCACATAAACTGTCTGGAGATGATAGCGGTCGAGAACGCGCTGAAGTGCTTCCTCCCGTTCATACAGGACCAGCATGTTCTTGTCCGCTCGGACAACATGTCTGTGGTATCCTATGTAAACCGTCAGGGCGGTGTCAGATCCAGAAATCTCTGCAATCTGGCGGAAAGCCTCCTTATTTGGTCTCAGATGCACCTGCGCTCGCTGAGGGCGGCGCATGTGCCTGGCCATTTGAACGACGGCCCAGACAAACTGTCCAGGGACAATGTTCCCCCAGGGGAATGGTCCCTGCACCCCCAAACGGTCCAGAAACTGTGGCGCCTATTCGGCAGAGCGGAAGTCGACCTTTTTGCGTCAAAAGACAACACTCAATGCCCGAGGTTCTTCTCGAAGGACGAGGACGCGCTGGCCCAGGTTTGGCCCAGCCTCCCGCTATATGCTTTCCCTCCGGTCTCTCTGTTGCCACAGGTGATAAAGAGAATCAGGGAAACGCGCCACTCGGTGCTCCTCATAGCCCCGCGTTGGGAGAATCAGATTTGGTTCCCGGAACTTGCATGGCTGTCACATACAGCTCCGTGGCCGATTCCGGTGAGGGCAGATCTCCTCTCTCAGGCTCACGGCACGATCTGGCATCCCCATCCAGAGCGCTGGTCTCTGCATGCATGGTTGATCAACGGGTACTCGTTGCCCTGCCAGAAGGAGTGATGAACACGATCACGCAGTCTAGAGCCCCTTCCACGAGAAGGCTCTACGCGTCTAAATGGTCGGTGTTCTCTGGATGGTGCACCGACAGAGGTCTGGACCCGCGGACATGCGGGGTGGCGCATCTGCTCACCTTCCTACAAGAGCTGTTGGATAAGGGAAGGTCCCCATCCACGCTCAAAGTGTACGTGGCGGCCGTGGTGGCCGCAAGGCCAGTCACTGGGAAGACATGAGTTGGTCATCCGCTTCCTTAGAGGAGCTAGAAGGATGAATCCGCCGCGCCCCCCGTCGGTTCCCATGTGGGATCTTTCGTTGGTCCTCGAGGCCCTGAAAGCTTTTCCATTTGAACCACTAGACTCCGTGGGGTTGAAATATCTATCACTGAAAACCGTCTTTCTGACTGCACTGTCGCCAGTAAAACGTGTGGGGGACCTGCATGCGCTGTCTGTCAGCATGACTCTAAAGTCATCCTCAGACCTAGACATGGCTATGTCCCTAAAATTATGGGCACTCCATTTAGAGCGCAAGTTATTTCGTTGTCAGCTCTCCCAGCATCTGACAGCGAAAGTGATGTGAATCTCCTCTGCCCTGTCAGAGCGCTGAGGTTTTACATTACGCGCTCCGCCTCCTTCAGGCGTTTGGAACAGCTTTTTGTTTCGTTTGGTGGGCGCACCAAGGGTATCGCCTCCTCGTCTGCAAAAGGTCTGCAATGCCCTCTGGGCATCAGGGCTCATTCCACGAGAGGCGTGGCCTCTTCGTGGGCATGGTCCAGTGGAATTTCTATCCATGACATATGTGTAGCGGCGGGCTGGAGCTCCCCGTCTACCTTTGTCAGGTTTTATAACCTAGAAGTACCTGCCTTGCAGGCTAAACTGTTGTCAGTTTGAAGGAGAGGTGTGTTCTGCCCAGATCTCCTGCTCAGATCACTCTCACATGACTCAGCTCTCCTGGTTGAGCTGCACTAAGTAGGGTATGTGCCATGTGCCTATACAGACCGACGCGTTGCTCTGTATTCCCTATGTGTGCTTATGTACAAGTGATGGCCCGCGTGGCTGGCCACCTTATTTTTTCCACTTATGGGTTCCCCTGGAAGTTCGGGGTCTCATGGTTGATGCTTGGCGCGCACGGCGTTGACAAAGTGTTCCCGTAGCGTAAGCTAAACTTACGCAATACGAGAGAACCTCTCGTAAGAGAACGATACTCGGTTACTAACGTAACCTCGGTTCTCTCTAGAGAGGGAACGAGTATTGCGTAACCGGCCGTGCTCGCGCCACGAGCGACTTCGCTTCAGTCGACGAAAAACCAGGGAAGTCAGCCTACAGCCCCTATTTGTACGCTAAGCCATGCCCATTCTGGTGGGCTGTGACGCTATGAAGGCGCGGGCGCCCTTCATTGGGCGTGACGCCACGCCTGGCTCACTGGTAGGCTGCAGCAGTTGCCCGCAGGGCAGCCAATGAGCACGCGAGATGGCCTGCTCTAGGTCTGCTAGCTGCTGCACTGCGTTGACAAGGAATACAAAATTAAGGATAATTTTTTGGCTTCAGTATCTCGAGAAGATGAATCTTTCCCCGTAGCGTAAGCTAAACCAGGGACTATTTATATAGAGACATGCCACTTACTCAATCCTCAATACAACTATATAGGGAAAACCCGTAACGCCAAAGATGGCGGTTGTATGCACATGTCCCGCCCCTCCCACTGGAAAGCCAATCGTCTGCCTTTAACAGTCAAGCCGGGAAACATTTAAGCCTATCGTCTGGTTCCACTGACGCATGCGCACAGTTGAGGTTTGCGACAGTGGAAAATACGTTACTGTTTGAAAAGGCGGCAGATTTGATATGCAGTGTATGTGTGCGTTGTGTAAATATCAGACATCCCAAGTGTCTACCGCATATTTATAGCGGCTCCCTGATGCCCGCAAATTAGTTAAAATCTCCCAGAATCTAGAGCGAGCGAGCGAGAGCTCACACATACTGTGCTTCAAACCGTGCAGCGCGCGCACGTCAGAGAGGGAGAGAACCCTTGCGCATGCGTAGTAAAGTATAACCTGTGGGGGAAAAGTCATTTTAAACCTTATTTTGGGGCAAAGTCATCAAACTTTTTCAGCGATTTTTATCATATTTTACTGCTGTTTCTATACATGCAGTTTTTATGTCCCGGTGACCAGTGAAAGTGCAGTTCTGACTCTCTGCCCATTCATTTAGATAGGAGTCTGGTCTTGTTAGTCCGAAATAGCTGCCCGGAGGCGTTGCCAAGATGGCAGCCGAGTGGCATGACTTGCCTAAAAGGACTTTGGCTAAACTTACGCAATACTCGTTCCCTCTCTAGAGAGAA
>JAPDVR010000014.1:40722649-40755149 GCA_026230005.1 Gila orcuttii | reverse complement strand
CCAAACTCAGGTGATTTCTCAGAGCGTGTGTGTGTGTGTGTCAAGCGGCTCCCGGGATGTTTTAGGGTTTGGTGATTATATTGATCTGCGTACGGGACGTGTAACGAGGGTCTCAGTCTAGAATGCAATCAAGCGTTTTGAAAAGAACTTCGGCTCGGCACAATTTTAATGCCATTCTTCGGGGGGAAAAATGCAAGATGCCAAAATCTGTGCGCTAGCAGGGTCGCGCTGATGGCGACTCGCGTAAAATTAATTTCTGATGTGGCATAAAGAGCTTTGCGATTGTTTTTGTGGTGTTGTGCATGTGTTGTTTTTGCCGCCAGCTCCCCGTGGATCGAGCCGTCTCCTTCTGTACCTCTCAGACTGGCCCGGTGCCCATGATGTCATGGAAACTGTGTGTGTGTAGCGAGTGATTCATGTCCACACACACACACACACACCCCTTCCCCCTCACGGACCCCCTTTAAATCATCATCCCTCGTTTGAGTTTCCAGCTCGAATGGACGTGAAGACACGTTTAATCATGTGAGTTGGAGCAGGTTTAGGCTGTGTGCGGAAACATTTCCACTCCCACTTTTGGTATCTGATAATAACCGGTGTGTTTGAGACCGAAGGAGTGTGTGTAAGTTCTGGCTTTGAGACATGAAAAGCTCTTTGAGCGCTTCTTTAAAGATGAACTTGGCATGAGAACACAGTGGCACATCCAACCCCCGAACCTCGACCTTGACCAATCAGGGCTCTCTCTCTCTCTCTCTCTCTCTGTGTGTGTGAGTGTGTGTGTGTCTCTCTCTCTCGGTCGCCCGTGTGCCAGATTCACTTTCATAATTCTATCAGAAACGCCACAGCACTCCGACTCGACTTCCGAAACGCTCTACCTTTTCCTCGTCAAACCTCACAGAAACTATTTTAAGCCGATGAGCTGCTAAATGCGTTTCGGCTTTTTCACGTCGGAAATCGTCGGCTCTCAAACCCACTGGAATCAGACATTAACAACATTTAGAAAATAACCCGGCCTAATTAAATGTGTGACTGACCTATATACGCACTGTACATGCAAGAAAATAAAACTAAATAATAATAAAAACAACCCAACCTGATGAAAATTATATATTGTAGAGCCCATAAGATTGAACTTTATTTATCATTTGACCCAGAGAAAGAAAGACACATTACTGTATACAGGAACATTCCTTTATGTATTTGATTAATTCTATTTTCTAATTTTATTTGATATATTTCTTTAATTAATTCTATTTTATACATATTTACGTTATTTATACACACACACATATATATATATTAATTCTATATAGAGAATAAATCTATTTTCTACTTCTAAATCTATATATATACAAACACAAACTCACATTTATATCATTTACAAAAACTCTTTGTTTTGTGTGAAATTGAAATATCATCTTGTCCATGCCGATCTCGGTTGTGTTTTATTCTTTCATTATCTCTACTGTAAGGTGTTGTTTTAATATCTGACATCTCTCATAGGCATATAAGTGAGACTCCAGGAATATTTAGATTAGCTGTCAGACATTATTATCTCGTGGAAAACCAGCCGAGACGATGAGCAACACGGATCTCTCTTTCTCTCCGCAGTGAATGTGAAAGTTTCTGCACCTGCTCTCAGTGTCTCATATGAAGATCATAAGAAAAGATCTCACTTTATGTGCATCTAAAACTACTTCTATTATTAATTAGGTATTTTCTCTCTTTAGTGATGTTTTGTTATTAGTAATCTTATGCAAGAATTGTATTACATAATAACTGAATAATTTATTTACACACACACACACACACACACACACATAAAATCATCTACAAAAGCAAAGCTAATATACAGAATTATTTTTTATTAATTCGTTTAATTTATGTGATGTTGTTTTGCACTTTGAGACTAATTATTTTTCCTTCATTGTGGCCTAAACAAAAGCATTAATATGCATGCATATGATTTCTGCTCATCAAATGTGTGTGTCGCTGTCAGTCGGGATCTTGCAGTGTGTGTGTGTGTGTGTGTGTGTGTGTGTGTGTGTGTGCAGTAACCCGTGGGCCTGCGGTCAGGTTTATGTGTTCATGTGCGGTGATGAAGGGCGAGAGAAACGTGAGCATCAAACAGGATTAATCCCGAGGAAGCCCTGCCACGCTGGAGCACATCCATATTTGTTTCATGTGTCGGGACGGGGAGAGCAAAACATTGTGTAGCTTAATTTCCTCCTAGAAATTGCCTGTCAAGAGACATCATTTCCAAATTATTGTTCATTATGAGCGCCCCTCAGCATCCGCCGTCTCTTCCTGCGGTTTTCCCAACTACACATCCGGATGTCTTTTCCTCCCAGTAAAACCTCAATGAGTGGCTTTAACTGTTAGTCTTTGTGTGTTTCTTCAGCTCGTGTGTTTGTGTGTTTTCTTGTTTTCTGTCTCTTTAAGGTGGATGTGATGATGTCTCTGTACAATAACCACTCATTTACCTTTAGATGTGAAGGTTGTTTTGATAAAGCGACTAATAATGTTACAAAAGATTCAGATAAATGCTGTTCTTTTGAACTTTCTATTCATTGAAGAATCCTGAAAAATAAAATGTATCACAGTTTCCACAAAAATATAAAACTTTTTTTGATAATAATCAGAAATGTGTCAAGTCATCATATCAGAATGTTTTCTGAAGGATCATGTGACACTGAAGACTGGAGTAATGATGCTGAAAATTCAGATTTGATCACAGGAATAAATTACACTTTACTATATATTCACATAGAAAACAGCTGTTTGATATTATAATAATATTTCACAAATTTACTGTATTTTTGGTCAAATAAACTTATTTCAAACACCTTATTAACTCGGTAGTATAGATCTTGACCTTTGACCTTCGAGTCATTTTAGTTTTTTATTTATGACTACGTACAATTTAAAACACGTAGTTTAGGTTGCGTTAGTACAAATGTGTATGTCATTTATACATATTTCAATGTTTCAATCATAAGTTGCATTAAAACTAAAACTGCATTAAAATTGCATTGACTAAAACTGATAATCACACATCAGATTAACAAAAATATTTCTCCACAAAAGCTGACAGAATGTGTTTTTATTGAAGCTCTGAGGTTGTAGCAAGTGTGTGTGTGTGTGTGTGTGTGTGTGTGTGTGTGTGTGTGTGTGTGTGTGTGTGTGTGTGTGTGTGAGACGGAGCATCTGTGTGACGTTCCCGTCCTGTCGATCGCATGTCGCTTTTTTGATGAACTGTTTCAGAAGGTTAAGCACATTTTTTATCCTGTCTCTCTCTCTCTCTCTCTTTGTCTCTCTTTCTCTCAACCCTGCCCCCCTAAACACTCTGGCACGGATGAATCTGGCGTGTGTGTGTGTGTGTGTGTGTGTTTGAGAGACTGCTGATAACGGCCTGTTTCTGTGTTAATTCTACCTGCTTGATCTCGCTTTGGTCGTAATGATCACTTCGGAATGCAAATCAATGTTGTTTTTTTGCTGAATATGTGCCAGTGGTCGTGTGTTTTTGTCTCGGATGTGATAGATTGAACGTAATCTTCATTTTGTCAACGCGATTTATTAGCGCAATGAAACCCAAAGCAGCGAAATAGCTTGTTTGTGCTTCTCAGCAGTTTTTCCCGTGGAAAATGTATGACGTGTGTGTTTCGCTCACGACAGCGATGATTCGCAGCTGGTCCAGCGTAATATAATCCATAATCTGCGGTGTCGATGAGTCAGAGCGGGTTTGTCTTTGACTAGCTGATGATTATGAGCCAGTTATTATCCATAACAAAAGCAGTTATTCACGGGGCGCGTGTAATGAGGGGCTGTCATGCGTGTGCTGAAAACACCCTCATAGCCTGTCAAAACCACAGAGAAACTTCAGCGTGACTCAGAGTCAGAGATCACAGCATAACGATATTATAAGCCTTAAAATATCAGCGCAGAAACAAAGACGTGAACTAATGAGGGAGCGTGAGAAACATCCATGATCTTTAAAACCAGAGAATCAAACAAATGGGGCCTTCAAATTTAAGGTCTTGGAAAGTATAAGAACAGTTTGAATTATCAATGTGCTCTTGAATTTGGGGACGGAAGTACAGGAATTCATAAAAATTATGATCACTGCACATTTTTGTTGACCTCTCTTTCATATGTATTTATATATTGGTATAAATAAAGTCAAGGTTTGTCAGAATAATTTGCAGTTTTGCTCATTTTGATTGAGATTTTGCTGTCATATTTCAGACTAGTGGAAAGAAAACATCCAAAATGCACTTTTAAGTGTTTATTTGTTACACATTATCTTTGCGTCTGTAGATTTCAAGTCAGTCCATATCTTTAAACGCAGTTTTATAACATTTTATTCCTAATAACATGATGAAAAATGTCTGTTCTGACAGTATTTTCTGATTCATTTCCAGAAAACCCCTCTGTAAAACCTTTAACTCTAATATGTCAGCAAAATCAAACAAGAATTTTCAATCTGGCTTCATCCAGTGTTCAGACTTCTGTTGTGGAAATGTATGCAAATTAGTATGTATTTGATTAGATAATGCCTAATTTGCATATTTAAACAACAGAAACTTTGTAATACAAAACAGTTGCCTTAAAGGGAACCTATTATGCAAAATTCACTTTTATATAGTTTTTGAACATATTTATGTGTCCGCAGTGTGTGAACACAACCACACTATTGTGGTAAAAATCCATCCACTCCGTTTGTTATTTTCCCCATAAATCTGAAACCGTGTCTCAGAATGAGCCGTTCAGGAATGTTTTCCAATGTGACATCACATATGCTTAGGCTCCGCCCACGTCTGCTGACAGACTCCACCCTATTATCTAAGCTCCGCCCCCTGAGTGAGCTGTACACACTCACATGTTTATCTCTTCACCAGAGCATTCAAGTAAGAAATGTATTCTTATTAAACCTGCTAAAGTTATTCAGTCAAGAGCACTGAGGGATTTTTGAGTTTTTCTTTTGTTTTTGATTCATATTAACAGCATATACAGCAGTAGCTACGGCCGCTTTCACTTTAATACACAGATCTCATATACACATGTGCTTTCTTTCCCTGCTGTTTACGTTCACAGACATAACCAACTGTGTTTATGTGAACTTAGTGTGTTTTTGACATAACCTTGTGTGTGTTTAAGCGCAATAAGACGTGAAAGAGAACCGAGTTTAATACTCACGGGACGCTCCGTCTGGCATCATCTTTCTGTGCGTGTGATTCGGATGTGTGCGCTCAGAAAACTATATATCAGAAGTTTAGACTGATATGACTTTAAAACACATGCAGATAATACACTTTCATGAAGATAAAGAACTGCAATGACACGTGAGCGTGGCCGCGATAGAGATAATCAAAACCAAACAGATATTTTAGTTTTTGGCAGATTATCTGAGGCATGAGCTGTAAAGACTCCGCCCTCTTCTGGGAAAGGGGGTGGGGACTCAGTCGCTCATTTGCATTTAAAGAGACATGCACAAAAACAGCATGTTTTCCCTTCCACTCAAAAATGGGCATTTACAACATGGAATAAATGATCTGTGATATTTTGAGCTGAAACTTCACAGACACATTCTGGGGACACTCAGACTTATATTACATCTAGTTACATTTAGATCCTATTCACCTGTAGCGTAAATAAAAGAATCTGAGATGCATGATTTGTTTTAAGATTGTGTGGATTTGTTTTATATGGACATACGGTATTTTATTTTATTTTTGTCGGCATGAAACTGAAGTTGTGCTAGTCTTCCCTATTGTGATTTACATCTGAGTGAAACGCTTCTGGAAGAACAAATGTGGATCGATAAATCATTTAAACACTGTGATATTCCATAAAAAAAAATAGATTTTGATTTCAAAAAGGTTTTAAAAGTCTTAAATCTGGAACAAACTGAAGAGTGAACTAAAGTAACAGCAAACACAGAAAGAGCGTGAGCATCTCTGCTCTGTGTGTGTGTGTGTGTGTGTGTGTGTGTGTGTGTGTGTGTGTGTGTGTGTGTGTGTGTGTGTGTGTGTGTGTGTGTGTGTGTGTGTGTGTGTGTGTGTGTTTTTCCGGAGTGATCTTCCATCTGTGGCATTCCTGTCTCATTCCAGCTCTCTTCCGGATTTCATTCCCACTTCCAGATTCACGGTCCTGTGGATTAGCAGGATTTAGATAGATGTTTTTCTGAATCCAGCAAAAGCACAGGACTCAGGAGGAAACACAACCACTGTTCTCGGAAACTGTTGAACGTCCCGAAGAACGAGAGATTTATGATGTTTTCGTCCATGTTTGTGTGTATGAAATCGACGATCTTCAGATGATGTTCTTCATGTGTTCTGCATCATGACTCAGACGAATGCAGAATATTTAGTTGTGTGTTTGGACACAGGTCATGCATGTGGTAGTTGTTGACCTCTTGTTTGACCTTTGAGGACTCAACATGTTCTGGGACGCCACCTGGATAATGTTCAGATTAGAACAGAGTACAATGATTCCTTTGTGTGTGTGTGTGTGTGTGTGTGTGTGTGTGTGTGTGTGTGTTTGAGTGTTTGTGTGAGAGAGAGAGAGAGTGTTTATAGTAGTAAATAGCTCTTTTGTCTTTTTGTCTTGGGCTGTTGACACATAAAAAGTCTAGAAAAAAAAACAACAGAGATTTTCATATTAATTTATGATGATTTTAGAGTTATAATGACTGTAGAATGTTGTTTTTTTGTATGGCAGATTTATTTTGAGAGAAAGTAGAACTTTTAGTGTTTGAAAGTTAGTAGTAAATAGCTTTATTGTCTTTATTCAAATGGGCTTTTGACATAAATCTGTTGTTATTATTTAAATGTATGCATTTGGCAGACGCTTTTATCCAAAGTGACATACATTGCATTTTCAAGGTACACATTTTCATTCTTATTAGTTCTTGCTTTCCCTGGGAATCGAACCCATGACCTTGGCGTTGCAAGCATCAAGGCTACAGAAGAATACCATAATTCCTCTGTTCAATTAGGCCTAAGACATCGAGAGTCACACAGACCTATAACAACCCAGCCACAACACATAATTGGGAATAACATGCCTTACCTTAACACAGAATGGATTTCAGGACTTTGCCTGCAGATCAATGGCTTCCAACGTTTATATTTTTTCTACGAATCTTTGAGTTAACGTACTAAACATGATTGGAATCACCACACTTTGATGCTCATGACAAGAATAGCGTATAGTTATCTTTATTGAAGTGAATTAGGTTTAAATCGCCGTCATGCATGCATGAATAAATGATATTTTTACTATTTTACACATAATAGTCCACGATGATCACATTACACAAAACTGAAATTGCACGTCAAAATAAAACATTGTCTATGTTTTTTGAGACCCCCCAAAATTTCACGTTTTCACGGGAGCCCATGTCTTATTAAGCCGTAGTTCGCACCCTGATGATGGTAATATGTACTTTATTTTACTCTATGGTTATTCTTTTGAGAGATAATATAAATATCAGTGTTTGAAGGTTTACAGTAGTAAATAGCTGTTGTTTTAGTTGATTTTCTTCTGAACTGATATGATTTTAAAAGATTTTTGTTGTACTATATAGTTACTGTGTTGCATTTATGTAATGGATGGCAAAGACTAGTAGAATTAACGTTTGCACATTGAATAGCACTGTTGTCTTTACTCAAAAGGCCATAAAAAGGCATTTTGTTGGTTGAAACAGCGTAACGGACTGCTCAGGTTAGTGTGTCAGGAGAACATCGACAGGCTTCTGTAATTGAGCTCATTTGATTATGCCTGGATGAGGTCATAAGACTTGAACAATATTTGCAGTGTGTGTGTTTGGCTGCGCTCCTGCCCGTCCCAGTGCATCTAAAGGCAGGACTCACTCAAGCATGTTCCTCTATATAATTAACAGCCTGTAGACGAGTGTTTGTGAGACTTTGAGAAGCTCTTTATTCTGCTAATGCCAGATTTCTCATGCCCGCTTTAATCTAAAGGAGCCGAACCGCTAGTCGTCCCGTTCCCTCGTGTTTCTTTGTTCTCGCTACATCAGTACAACAAAAACATAAGTCAAACATCTTCATTCTTTCATTTAACACAAATAGATCCCGTCCGTTTGTTCGTCAAAGCGTCCGACTTAACGCTGGCGATAATAACCTGCGGAAATAAACCGGGCTTGTGATGTCTGAAGGCTCACACCAGCTGTCCGTGTGGGAACTCACTGGTTTTTACGTTGTTTCGTCCCATTGTCGCCCGTCCTTTCAGGTTTAAAGGACGTTATTAGAAGATCAACGATGTTTAAATGTTTAGATTGAGTTGAGGAACACTGAATGATGTGCTAATGATCTGTCTTTCGTGTCTTTAAACAGGTAAAACGGAGCGAGCGGCGTACTCTTACGCACGAGACTCCAGCGTTCACGGCTGTCAGGTAAGAGTTACTGTAATTGCTCATTAACTCAAGATGTCTCAGATGTAGGAGATATAAACACTGCGTATCATCCCAAATAACTTGTAGGATTTACTAGTCAATTTTACTGCTCTGTACAACTTACCTGTTATTATCAAGTAAAACCTACTTAATATTGAATTTAACATTCATTTGACATTTAATTGACACTTAACATTTAATTGAAGTAATTAAGTAAATGTTACTTAATTCTATATATGAAATTAAATAAATTAAATATAATTAAGTAACATTTATTTAACTAAGTTAAGTAAATTTAACCAAATTAACTTTTTACTTATTGAATTAAACCACACTTTTAAAGTTTATACTTTACAGTACTTACTGTAGAAACATTTAAGTAAATAATTCAATAGATATTGTGTAAATTTCATAATGTATCTACATAATAGAAGTAACATGGCTCTGAACACAGAGACCTCAATACTTGGTACACAATATACAATGACGGAAACATTCGATAGATTACTTTTGAGTATCAATGTGTCATTTTGAGTTGAAAATGAATCCAAATGTCACAAAATGGTAAGTTACTAAACCTAACAACAAAAGTAATGATAAAACAGAGTAAATACAGCTGGAAAACAGTGAAAAAAAAATCAACCTTATTAATTATTCATGCCCCAGTGCATGATGGGAACACCAGTATTAGAAAAGTTGAGTAGGTTTTACTTAATTTTATGTCGTTGATATTTACGCTTTAATTTCTACAAGCTTGAATTGAGTACTAATAGGATTAACTTTTTTTTTTAATTCTTGCCTGACTTTCCATGTGTTTTATTTGTAGCATTTACTTCACCACAGAATCATTTTTATCAGTGTACGACTCTAGAGCTGTAAAATCAACGTGAATAAGATCGTTTGATCAGAAATGCATGAATATTTTGATTGCAGATTTTGTATCTGAGCACATTGAGACACTTTGAGATCTCCACTGAAACTCACATGAGTCTTTTCTCAGGAAAAACAGCTGAAATACTGGAAAATCTTGACATTTCTGTCAACTTTAGTTTAAGGTCCAATTTTCACTATTAACTAGTTGCTTATTATCATGCATATTACTAGGATATTGTCTGTTTATTAGTGCTTATAAAGCACATATTTATGACAGGGTTCATACAAGGTGCTTTAAATGAATTTGACTTTTTGAAATTCAAGTCTTGGAAAACCCTTGAAAACAGACATATTTATGAAAAGTACTTGAAAAGCGCTTGAATTATTGAAAGACAATATACAGTATGTGAAATTTGTTTTTAATTTTATAGATAAAACAATCTTTTCACATAAAATGAACGCTGCAGTCCGTCTGATATAGATATAGAGCCATTTTGAGTGTGATATTGCTCATAAATATCAAAATAGTATATGATACAGCTTTGATTCTTCAGGTCAATCATATATGGGAGAAAAAATCAGTTTGAACAAGGAAAGCGATATCTTTGTCATAGTATTCTTTCATTGGTTAAAGTTACTACAGTCATTGCATCTGCTGCACTTTATTTACACCGATTTGTTTCATTGTTTTTTTTTTTTGTTTGTTTATTTATCTTTTTTAGAATTTTAAAGACATTGTTTGATAAGTGATCTTTCTGATTGAAGTCCTTGAAAACCAAAAAATTTGAGATTGAAAGAAATTTTATTTTACAGTATCTGTACAAACCCTGTTATGACCATATTGTACATCCCTTAATCCTACAATAACTAAACTTAACAACTCCCTTACTAACTATTAATAAGCACTAATTAGGAGTTTATTGAGAAAAAATTCCTAGTTATTAGTTAGATTATAGTGAGAATTGGACCATATTCTAAAGTGTGATTGACATTTAATATTGATAAATATGATTTCCAGGTCTTTAAAAGCCATATAATTGAATTAAATAATTCAAAAAAATTAAATAAAAATTTTTTCTAGTATATTAATATGTAATAAAGTATTTGTTCGACTAGAAGTGTATCCGCATTAAGGGTGTCACGATTTCGATTTTAAATCGAAAACGATCGAAATTAATTCACAATCTCGAACTTCGAAAAATGGAATCGTCGATGGTGCCACGCCCCCATGTCACGTCCGGTCGGCGTGCCAAGCGGAAAAAAACACGCGTGTTGAAGTGCTGCGAGACTATGGTCAACCTCCTCTAACTTAGCTACAGCCACTCAAAAGATAGCATTGCAACTGCAGATGCAGGAGACCCATCGACAGAACTTGAACCCCTTCCTCTTTCATTGAAGTCGCAGGTGTGGACGTTTTTTGGATTTCCAGTGAGTTATGTTGGCAACGTTCACGCTTCAAAAAAGCCACAGTTTGTAGACATCCCAAGTCTCGCGGAAGTTCCGGGAGTCTCCCGCATATTGATAGCGGCTCCCTGATGCACGCAAATTAGTTAAAATCTCCCGGAATCTAGAGTGAGCGAGCAAGAGCGCGCATGCGAGACAGAAAACACTGTGCTCCAAACCGTATAGCGCGCGCACGGCAGAGAGGGAGAGAGCGAGAGACCTTGCGTGTGTGCCTCATGAAGCGCATGTAAGACTGAGAGCATCCTGATTGGCCGGTTTCGGCTTTAAAAAAAGTAAATGTAAAAATCGAGAATCGAATCGAACCGTGACCGTAGAATCGAAAATTTAATCGAATCGAGGATTTGGAGAATCGTGACACCCCTAATGAGCATGCTCTCTACAATATTTTTTATCTTTATCCACAGTTATCAAAATATCGAGGCTCCGATAAAAGTCTCTTGAGATCCTAATATTTAAAAAATTTTTAAGAGAGAAAAAGTTAGTAATGATCAATAGTAATTACTGCAGTCATTGTTGAGTTATTACCGGTGCTGGTAGTTGTTCTGCATCTTTTTATGTGAAATAAATTTTAAATGTGATATTTTAAGTGAATGGCAGCTGTTAGAGTTTCTGTAGTGGAATAAATAAATAAACAAGCGGTTTGTTTGCATTGCAGCCGGTACCGTTAGCAGATGGCCTCTGTAACACGCTTCTGTTAAAGCACATATATGTGTGTGTGTGTGCACGCAATCTCTCACCAGCCCATCATGTTTATATGAAGAGACATATGGATGTTCAAACGCCAGATACAACGTCAAGAAATAGACCTGTTTCAATTTAACCACTCCATACTGTGTTCATTTATAGCACTTTTTGGATAACTTTTTCATTTAATTTGAGGCATTTTATTTACTTATTCTATGGCACGGCTATTCAATTGGCGGCCCGCGGGCCAGGTCCGGCCCACCAATCATCTCCATCCGGCCTGAGGGCACCCCAACCTCCCTCCTCTTTTCCTGGCGGTGCGGCTAAGTTTGGCTAGATACTGTATGCGCGTGGCCGCAGTGGCGCCTGCAGCTGTACGGCTATACACACTGTGTGTGTACCACGAGCGCTCCGACTGACCTGAGAAACGTTTTCAGTCTGAATATTTCAGCTATTATTATGTGTGTCCCGTATTTCTGTCGACTGAACCAGCGATATCAATCATTCATGAATTAAAGGGATAGTTCACCCAAAAATTTAAATTCTGTCAGTAATTACTCTCCCTCATGTTGTTCAACCCCACAGAGAAGGAAATCAATAGTTTAAATAAAGTCGTTATTTTTGTTTGTTTTTGCGCACAAAAAGTATTCTCGTCGCTTGATAAACTTAAGATTGAGCCACTGTAGTCACTTGGACTATTTTAACGATGTCTTTAATAACTTTTCGGGGAACAAGTTTCAATCCCTTAGAAGCCTATGGAGGAGTGATCCAGCTCTCAGATTTCATCAAAAATATCTTAATTTGTGTTCAGAAGATGAACGAAGGTCTTACGGGGTTGAACAACATGAGGGAGAGTAAATACTGACAGGATTTACATTTTTGGGTGAACTATCCCTTTAATCATTCTTTGGTTCGATCATTTCCTTTCCATGAGTTGGCCAAACACACTTGCATAACGGTCTGAAACGATTCGGATTCGTTCGGACCGTTCTGTCACTGTAACATTAATAGAGAACGAATAGCACTGTTTTCAGTTGTTTCACGAGTTTACTGTGAACTACGCAGCACGGCCCAGTGGATAACAGAACACAAGCTTAGAGGAGTTGCGTTTACTTCCGGTCCCGGACACTATTATTAAACGGCGTTGCGACATCCAGTGAGAAGCGTTTCAACCTGACTCACCTCTCTGTTACAAACCACAAAACACTCAATGATTTTAACTCGTTTTAAATAGTATGAAACAGCCTCAACATTCCCAACACGACTGATGAGGTAAATAGCAGAAACACTGTGCCATGAACGAAGTTAGAAGACTATAAATCCCCTAATAACCCTTACAAACATTTACCATGAATGTACGTAGTAATTTTCCATGGTTTGGGTAGAAATGTGGAATATTTATATTGAATACTATGTTATAGTAATTTATATTGCATTAGATTTATTAGGGGGCTAGAGGAATATATAATTAATTGTGTGTATATTTTTTACCTGTTTAGGCATTTTTTATACAGTGGTAGTGAGTGAGTAGCCATGCATGGTTTTACCTATGGTTACGAAGTCTCACTGTCAGAATATTTTAATTTAAGCCTATAAAAATTATTAATAAAATAATTCTTACCAATAGCTATGATCTTGTATAATTCATATATTTGTACATGGCTGTAAATAAGGTATTTATTATGTCTTATAAATCTGCATACTGTTGGGTACCACATTTCCAAGTAAATACAATACTTTTATGTTTACTTTAGCTTACTTATTGATACTGTTATGTTTCAATAAGTAATAAATTATGTTTCAATAAATAAGCTGAACCCAACGGCCCACCTCAACTTTTCGATTTAATAATCCGGCCCTCGAATGAAGCTAATTGAATAGCCCTGCTCTATGCTATGATAAATATTGTAAGAAATATAAATTATATATGAAATTGCAAGATATATATATATATATATATATATATATATTATATCAATTTACTCAAAATATATATATAAAAAAATTCTATTTGATTTAATTAAAAAGGTGATTTATTTTATATTTTAAATAGATTAAAACATAAAAATACATATTAAAATATTAAGCATATAAAATCGATTATGTATAAAAATACAATATATAACAAGATTGTTAAATATATATATATATGTGTATATATATTAGTGCTGTCAAACGATTAAAATATTTAATCGCGATTAATCGCATTAATGTCATAGTTAACTAGCGATTAATCGCACATTTTATCTATTCTAAATGTCTCTTGATTTCTTTTTGTCCCATTATTTTTTCTAATTTTAATGCTCTTATCAACATAAAAAAGTGGATCGGCTTGCTTTGTGCAAATGTTTTTTATTGAAAACAACATTGACAATACTGTGTTCAATTTCACACTAAAACATTCTCACTTGAAGCAAATAATCTCTCACACAATGTAACACTGTCCATCAATAAAAGGGTGAAAGAAATACTGACGAGGTCCTGATATTGACCAGAATTTGCATAAGCTGTGTGTGTGTGTGTGTGTGTGTGTGTGTGTGTGTGTGTGTGTGTGTGTGCTTGTCCATCAAGTGGTATTTCAGACTGGACATGCTGCGATGACAGCTCAGTTCACAATGACAAAACACACAGATCGCTTTGGTCTTGTCAAGAGAAACTTTCAATTCAGAATCTTATTGGCATCCATTTCGGCGTCTCGTGCTCGTCATCCACTCAAAACGTAATGTTAACCTACTATTTGGCCGGCTCGCAACAAGTGTGTTTCCGGTCTAGCTAGATCCGCTTGCGCTTTGGTCGATGAAGCAACAAAACGTCCTTGTGCGGCGCAAGCCATTGAAATGAATGGGTTTCATAGCGCAGCGGCGCGCATGCTGCGTCCTGTTGCAAAAGCATGTGAAAAAAACTACAAAGTTTGCTAGGCCAAAAAGACCGTTAATTTCGCGATAAAAAAATTAATCGCGTTAAAATGGGTTTGCGTTAACGCCGTTAATAACGTGTTTAACTGACAGCCCTAATATATATATATATATATATATATATATATATATCGTCGCTGTCCGATGAAAACCGCGTATGTCCATTTTGCCGATTTTGAGATTTTTCGCCGGATAGAATGTCCAGGTTCATTTCCGTATACAGTATGCTTCACATGTCTAAATGACCAATGAAAAGTTGTGAAATCATGTCATCTGATTTTCACGTATATCACTGATTTTCATTTGGTGTCAAAGCTGTCAATCACGCCGCGTATCTCCCGCCCTGAGGCATCTCGCAGGTCTAAGCGTCTCTGGAAGCTCAGCATTGTATAGCCGAATAACTCTGTGAGGTAAAGTATCAGCAAATGTTTGTTTTTGACAACTGTTCAAGTTTATTATATATTCGCAATACATTCACAACTGTTATTTACGGGTAAATGGTCTAGACGAAGTAATTGTCACTGTTTATTGTGGAGATGTTAACGCACGGGTCTGTTAACTTAATAGTCTACTTTTAAGGTAGTCTAATATTTTTCTGACTAATAAATTACTGACACGGTAAAGGGTAGATTTAAATATAGAATAACGAATTTTAAATAAAGAAAAAACGAAAATTAAATAAAGAAAAAAAAACTCGAAATTTAAATAAAATAAAAACGAGATTAATTTAGATTGATAACGTTACGGGTAAAAAGGCTAATACATGTTGGGTCGGTGTACTTTTTCGTTCATTTCGGAATGAAAGATGAAATGTAAAAAAAAAGGGTGCAGCTTGTTTTTTTGTTTAAAAGAAAAACAACAGAAATGGCTGTATTTTTTTGTAGGCTACATAAGCACGCGCCGGCCCTGGGTTCAGCAATGAGTGTATTGATTCATTGTCCCTTCATAGTTTGCAAGAGACATTTAATAAACTGAGCGTATTTAATAAACTGAGACGTAGGCTATTTAATAAACTGAGCGTAGCCTTTTCATCTGTCAATATGAAACGCGACTTGGCCATTCTAATTAATGAGAACAAGAACGCGTATCGACCACCGTTACTGTAAAATATGCACGTATGTCCATTTAAACTCGATTTTGGTCAAATGTGGATTATATCATTACACTGGCAAGACTATGGTTACATTTAAAGATGCCGTACCAAGTATGACACCGCTACGTTCAACTGCTTTTGAATTACGGTGTTTTTTTCACTTCCTGAAAAGTAACCGTTTTGGACATACGTGAGTTTCATCGGGCAGCGACGATATATATATATATATATATATATATATATATATATATATATATATATATATATATATATATATATATATATATATATATATATATATATATATATATATATAGTAAATTTACTACAAATATATTAAGTTTTAATTCAATTTAATTTAAAAATGTAATTTATTTGATATTTTAAATGTATTAAAATATGTAAAAATACATTAAAAAAATATATATATATAATTTTAAGTATATAAAATGTATTATGTATAAAAGTACACTATATAACAAGATTGTTATAATAGAATTTATAATAGAATATAAATAAGGTTGTTCAATGATGTAGCTGGAATTTCTTGCTTTTTACTAGTTTTTCAGGCATTATTTCTAAAATCATTTTAATATGTCTTTAATTGCACATTGTTGCAGTTGTTCTGATGCCCAGCCGTGGTTATGAACCGTTAACGACTGCTTGCATCTGTATTGTTTAGAATATTGTTATGCAGTTTGTAGGTTGTTCTGGATGAATATTTAAGTCAAAAGTTGTTGGTCCTTCAAACAAACAGATCAATGTTCTGACAGTTTCACTCTTCAGAAAGTTTGCAGACTCTCACTTCTTGTGAGAAAGTATTTTAACATCCGGAAAATGACACGCTTCCCTTTGACATCAGAAGAATGGTTGCCATGGAAACGCTCCTGATTAATCCGGTATGGAGTGATGCGACTGGTGTGAACGTGAGTTTGAGGAAAGTTTTCTCACTTGTTGTGTTTGCGGGTCGCCAGCAGCTCAAATTAATCTTTCCTGACAGTTTACAAGACAAACCCATCAGAGGAAGCCGGAGCGTCGGGATGATGAGTGACAGAACAGTGTAACGCATCCGACAGCGTTTACAGCGCTTTACAATCCTGTGTCGCTTGGAATTCTGGGAAGGGTGTGTGAATTACATGCAGAAACCGATATCAGCGTGAGACGGTCCTTGTGTGTGTGTGTGTGTGTGTGTGTGAGAGAGAGTGAGTGAGGGTGTGTGTGTGAGAGTGAGTGAGTGAGTGAGTGAGTGAGTGAGTGAGTGAGAGTGAGTGTGTGAGTGAGTGAGTGTGTGTGAGAGTGAGTGAGTGAGTGAGTGAGTGAGTGAGTGAGTGAGTGAGTGAGAGTAAGTGTGTGAGTGAGTGAGTGTGTGAGAGAGTGAGTGTGTGTGTGAGAGTGAGTGAGTGTGCGAGCGAGCAAGCGTGTGTGTGAGTGTGTGAGTGAGTGAGTGAGCGAGCGAGCGTGTGAGTGTGTGTGTGTGTGTGTGTGCGCGAGTGAGCGAGTGAGCGAGTGAGTGAGTGTGTGAGTGAGAGTGTGTGTGAGTGAGCGAGTGTGTGCGGGTGAGTGAGCGAGTGAATGAGTGAGTGTGTGGGAGAGTGAGTGTGTGTGTGTGAGAGTGAGTGAGTGTGCGAGCGAGCAAGCGTGTGTGTGAGTGTGTGAGTGAGTGAGTGAGCGAGCGAGCGTGTGAGTGTGTGTGTGTGTGTGTGTGTGTGTGTGCGCGAGTGAGCGAGTGAGTGAGTGAGTGTGTGAGTGAGAGTGTGTGTGAGTGAGCGAGTGTGTGTGTGTGTGTGCGGGTGAGTGAGCGAGTGAGTGAGTGAGTGTGTGGGAGAGTGAGTGAGTGTGTGAGCGAGTGAGTGAGTGTGTGAGCGAGTGTGTGTGTTTGTGTGTGTGTTTGCGTGCGAGTGAGTGAGTGTGTGTGAGAGTGAGTGTGTGAGCGAGCGAGTGAGTGAGTGAGTGTGTGTGAGAGTGAGTGAGTGAGTGAGTGTGTGAGCGAGTAAGTGAGTGAGTGTGTGAGAGAGTGAGTGTGAGCGAGTGAGTGAGTGAGAGTGTGTGTGTGCGTGTGTGTGTGTGTGTGTGTGTGCGCGAGTGAGTGAGCGAGTGAGTGAGCAAGTGAGTGTGTGTGAGAGTGAGTGTTTGTGAGAGTGAGTGAGTGTGTGAGCGAGTGAGTGTGTGTGAGAGTGTGTGTGAGAGTGAGTGAGTGAGCGAGTGAGTGAGTGTGTGAGAGTGAGTGAGCGAGTGAGTGAGTGTGAGTTTTTTATTGATTTTATCGATTAACTCGAATGTGTAGTTTACGCCGTTTCTTTTATGAAAATCGTTTTTCTCTTTAACAACCGCCGACGCTCCCATCTGGGCTCCCGTAGTTCCGACCGGGCTCAGAGCTTGCCATGATAGAGATACACAAACAACATGGCAAATGAGCAAGACCGCGGCAGCAGAAGCACACCCGCCGAAAACATTTACAAGCTGAATCTGCAGGGCCACCAACTCTCACAAGTTCACTGTGAGAGACGCAATTTTGTCACTTTTTACACGCTCTCACGCCACGCATCCATTTTCTCACGCAGAGAAAAATCGCGAAGCAAAGAGGACACTGACACCGACAGACAAGACAGAGCAGGTTACTATCGATATGAAACAGATTCGCAGCTCTCAGATGCTGTTAATTTTATTACGAAATTCAAACGATAAACACCGTTTTGGCGCTTGTAATGTGACGTGATAGAACGCTGGCAGATCTCAGTTCAAGCGGCACGTGAACCGATCATCTGTTACTCTTTACTACCAACTTACCGAAATGTAATAAAATCGATCGATCAGTGTTTTTCAACCGCGGAAAGATGTCCATAAAACAGCTGGAGAACAACATATGCCACTTAACGTTACATTTACCTCAGGATGCCTTTTAATGACCCATAGCACGCATGTTAGTTGGACTTAAAATAATTGCTATAGAGAGGAGTATTTTGCTAAATATGATAACTATATTACACATTTATTATATTTTTACCTATATCATTAAAATAGTATAACATTGTTATTATAAAAAACGCATTATATTTAATTTGAGTTAGTTTTAACCTGTAATAATACCAGCTGACAGGGCTCTCTGTATGTTTACAGCATTAGGTGAATTTTTTTTTTTTTTTGGAGAACAATTAACACATTAACGTATCTACTGTACCTATTTATCCAAAGGAATTTGTATTGAATCAAGATCAGAATCAAATCACAAGAATTGAATTGAAATTGTGAAATGTGTGTTAAGCAATAATAAAAAGAGTAGCATACCAGTAAACTTAATAAAATTATGTTTAGTTACCAAATAATTTGACAATCACAATACACTTATTGTGTTTGGGATGTGTTTGTTTTTTTTACACATCCCCCCAATCCCAATCCACCCATTTTATTTTATGTTACATTTTCATTGTTTTTAAAGACAGGGCCTGCCCTTGTGTCTTTTTGGCTTGTTGTTTCTGATTGCACTTTAATTGAGATCAAATCCCAGAAGGGAATATTAAAACAAAATAAAGTTAAAATTTGTTTTGAACAATTTCTTTGTCATCTGCAGATTGATTTTAAGTAGGGAGAGAAAAAAATCGATTTAAATCGTAAATTGGATTTTTTGTGAAAAAATCGGGGATTTGTTTTTTAGGCCATATCGCCCAGCCCTAGGTTAAGGTCACTATTCGAGTTTCTGAAACATGTTTACTTCCGGTATACTGTACGCGGGTTTTTATTCTTTATTCTTTCTTTTATTATGGATAGCCCCTTGAGATGTACCATCTCATTTTCAAGGGGGTCCTTTCAATCACTGATTGGAAATAACAACCAGAGCCACACATGCTCAAAACACAACAATACACAATAACACAAAAAAAAAAAAAGTTCCTCTACTCAAAAGACAAAGATTCCTTGCGAATAGAACATGCACAGAACACAAATCATTATGGGGATATGCCGATACGCGTTTACATGACCAAAAATTTGGGTTAGAAAAGGGGTACCCCAGGGATCATATTCGGGTTTTTAAAATCCGGGATATGAGCATATTCGGGTTTTTGCCGGTGTTTACATGGCCGTAAGTGACCGGGTTATTGCTAATATCCCGGTTTTGAACGGGTTATTGGCTGCATGTAAACGTAGTAAATGCCTTTTAAATTAGAGTTTAACTCCTTCATTTGAACTGAGCTGCAAACAGGATGGAGAATTAAAAATTGAAATTGAAAGAAATTCAGATAACTCATTTGTAACTAAAAAAACAGTTGCACAAGACAAACTTTCAATGTTGTCTTGATAAAGGAATTCTGGGAAGGGTGTGTGAACTACATCTATAAACTGATATCAGTGAGAGACAGTCCTCATCTGCCTCTTATCCACTCCATATCACTTTTAAAATCACTATTATTAGAGTCTCTGCAGAAATCTCAGTTTTATTCTCCATCTCTCCTCTCGTCGCTGTCAGTGCGGAGTCGGATGTGAACTGACCGTTTCCTCGTACCTGACCGGACAGGTCTGACCTTTGACCCCCGCGTGACCTTGAGGTCGCGCTCCAAACAGAGGCTCACCAGCGAGTGGGGATGTTTCCAGCGCTCTGGGTCACGACACACACACACACACACACACACACACACACACACACACACTCACATTCAGGGAAGACCAGAGATAATCCTGAAACCTTGGACACTGCCAAAATCAGGATTTAGTGTGTGTGTGTGTTAGCGAGTGTTTGTGTTTTAGCGAGTGTGTGTGTGTTAGCGAGTGTGTGTGTGTGTGTGTGATTTAGTTTTAGTTAACAATAACAACTTGCTTTAAACGCTTCCTCATAAATCATTAAATATGAAATAAAGTGGTGTTTAAAGCAGTCATTACTATTGTTGCTGCTCTTATTAGGGTTAATAATTCATTCTGAAAAAGCCTAAAAATAAAATGTAATTTAAAATATATTTTATAAAATATAAATAATAAAAAATATGTTTTATTTCTTCTTTTTTTTTGTAATTTAGAATTTAATTAATATTGCTTTTTAAATTCCAGTTCAACTCCTTCATTTGAATCGAGTTGCAAACAGGATGGAGAATTAAAAACAAATTGAAATTTAAAGAAATTCATATAACTCTAAAAGTTGCCCAAGACAATCGTTCAATGTTGCCTTGATAAAGAAAATTTTAATCATATATTTTGAACATCTTTATAGAATGCATTAGCTGTCTTGAATTTCATTAAATTACACTTCAGTAAATTCCTCTTCCTGTCCAATTCAACTTCCTGTGGGTGTGGCCAGTTTCAATTCAGTTCAGATTAATAGACTTTATGCGCCAGAGAAACAAGCGCACATCTTTAGAATATTGTCTCTGAACTAACGTTTTTGCGGTCGCTCTGTATATTTCTATGGCATCGCTGTCCAGGAGGAATTAACTGGTGAAGTGGATTTACTTATTGTAGAATTAACAAAAGTTATCATGAGGATTGTAATGTTTAAAGCAGATGTCTTAACAAATGTCAGTAGACCGGGAAGATTTTAAAACGAGCCGTTCATTCATAAATAGTAAGATCGCAGTGGAAAAACAAACCGGAAGACACAAGACAACGAGCGCAGCGCTGAAAAGGGGCGGAGCTACATAAGGCCTAAAGACCCCTTTTGCGCCGACGTCACAGTTACGTCACGGCGCTAGCTGGAGGCAAAACAAAGGGGAAACTGGAGGCGGCAAATACAAACCAGCACAGATTCGGCTACATAATGAGTTTAAATTAGTATTATTATTATTAAATGTCATCTTGTTGTGTTGTTGGGTGCTAGAATCAATGAAAAATGAATATGCTGTATCTGGAATTTTTATTTCTAGAAAATATTCACATCATTAAAATTGCTCCGTAATGTCACTCTTCACATTGTCGTCTTCTTGGCGCTGGCTAGGCAGAACTGCGGATCGTACCACACAAGTATTTTTACGTGACCATTCAGCACATAGTTATAGGCATCTAAAGATTTATATGCCCGCAGTTTCTCTTTACGCTCTGTTTCTCTATCGGACAGGTGTAGAAGTCAGGCCACTCAACCGGAGGTAGCCTAGCGTTAACGTTAATCCTGTCAGATCGTCCATCCATTGACTGAGCGTGTACGGGTCAGCCAATCTGGTTTCGTCCGTTAAAATTAACTTTTGCAAATAACAATCGCGGTCCTGGACAGTGAGTGACCTTGCACATTAAGATAAAATCGGATTTTCTCCCGTCATTGTCAAAAAACAAGCTAACAAAACTGGCAAACTAATGTTAGTGAAGCGGCCAGGGGGATCGTTCTGCCTCCACCTAAGCTCCGCCCACAAAAAGACGTCACCATGTTTACCAACTGAAAAGGGGTCTATAGCCAGCTATGCAATAGCTTTTTTTTATAAGGTCTAAGCAGCGTTTGTTTTTTTCACGCGTGATGGTAGGAAAACACCTAGCAACCACCCACAGCACCATAGCAACGGCATAGCAACATGAAACATTTTAACATTTAGAACACGTTAGCAACTGCACAGCAAAATCTAGTTTATTAATCTAATCGGGTTGGGAACGAAATAGTCTCTCTCACACACACACACACACATACACACATGCGGAGGGTCTCAGCTGGTCATATGCTGTAATATAACACGTAAAAATAATAACGGCAAGAAATTATAAACAGATTTGACATGAATTATTATTGTGTGGTTGTTTATTGTGTGTGTGGATGTAAGTGAGTTACAGTGTGAATATGAGTTAACAGCAACACAAATAAACATTTCTCTCTCACACACACACACACACACACACACACACACACACACACACACAGACACAGCAGTCGGATCAGACGGGTTTTTATTGCGTTGCAGAGAGAAAGATGCTCACGGTCACATGACAATGTCATTTACTCAAAGTGTGTGTTTGTGAGAGAAAGAGTACAGCTGCAGTTGAGTGGTGCTCTGATATGGAAACGTGTGTGTGTGTGTGTGTGTGTGTGTGGGAGGGTTTGTGATGCATTAGTCTGCTGTGGAAATATCTTAGGAATGTATGTGTGTGTGTGTGTGTGTGTGTGTGTGTCCGTTTCCTGTGCAGAGTTTCAGACTGTGATTGGGTTATTGGTCAAGGCCACACACACACACACACACACACACACACACACACACAGCTGTCCACTCGTTCCTCCTCATGCATGAGTGCTGGTGTTTGTTGGCTATCGTTGTTGACCAATCAGAAGATAAAATGAAACGCTGACACATGTTGGTGTGAAATGAAGGAATTAAAAACTCATTTCTCCCCCTTTCATATTTCTTTGCTTGAATGGATGTGTTTTGTTATATCTAAAAAACAAAAAGTTGATCACAAAAAACATAGATTTTTTGCATTTTTACATTATAAAATATGTATACATTAAAATAAAATATAAATAAAATAAAGCACTTTTAAATTATTTATTACAATTATATTGTAATGATTTCAGTAGTTATCCACTTACATTTTGATTGTTTTTCTTTTTAAATGATTTATTTAGTTTTATATTTTGATGATTTTATTAATTATTAGCTTCTCATCAACTCATTTTATTTGTTTTTATTTTTAAATTATATATTTATTTCAATTTGACATTTTTATGAGTTCATTAATTATTAGCTTTAACCCCTGCCGTTCCTCATGAACTCAATTTAGACGTTCTGTTCCTCAAACACTGTTTGAGTTCTTCTGGTGAGTTAATGAAACTGACAAAAACAATTGTTGCAGCTCATCTTCTTCTTAATGATGATTTTAAGCGAGTAAATTATGATTGTTTTCAGATTCTTGATGTTGTTTCTGTCTCTACTAGAACAGGTTTTCCTGAATGTTGATTATTTTCCTCATATTCTCCATTGTTGCGGCTCCTCTCTTCCCAGTCTGTCAGTAACGCTCTGTTTACTTCCTGTCTCTATGAAGCCCCTCCTCCTGAAAAGCACACTGTGCTCTGATTGGTCGGCTGGATCAGTGTGTTGTGATTGGTCGAGCGCTTCGATTGTGTTTGGGAAATGTCCCGCCCCTTACCATAACCACCAGTTTAACACACTACTAACTAACTCAACCAGGCCCCGCCCCTTTATTCTGCGTATGAATTATTTAAATGAGGAATATTGTGACATGTTCGTTCCCGGAAGAAACTCAAGACTACAATGGGGGCGTTTCAGGAGTTCAGAAACACTGACACTGATATACAGAAGAACTCTGGAGCTCAAACAGCAACATTACACACACTGAAGAAACTTGAACATGTGAAAAAGCAGAATAGGATCCGTTTAAATGTCCGTTCTTTACAATAAATGAGTTGATTAGTGTCCAGGTTCTCTTACGCCTTCTGTACAGGTGTGTGTGTATGTCTGTGTGTGTGTGTGTGTGTGTGTGTGTGTGTGTGTGTGTGTGTGTGTGTGTGTGTGTGTGTGTGTGTGTGTGTGTGTGTGTGTGTTTGCCTGCACTCTATTTGACTCACTGCAACGTTCACGACTCATTTATGATTTGATGTTTAACTCGAGATGTTTTTTTTTTTTTTTTGGAAAAGCTGTGATTTACACTTATGCGTGTGTGTGTGTGTATGTGTATGTGTGTGTGAGATTACTCCTCATGTCTCTCTGATATTTAGCTGCTTGTCTGCTCGAGTACTTTTCTCCTTGTTGCACGTCAAAGTGTTAATTGCCCCTTGTTAAAAGCCCTGCTGTAAAAAGGCCCGTGTGTGAGAGTGTGTGTGTGTGTATCTTCACCTGCCGTCTCTTTGCATCCAATTCCTCTTCCTGTGCTAAAGCTTCACTAGGTGACGAGAGCCAGAAATCAGTGAGAGGACTCTTACACACACACACACTCAAAAGCGTGGGTATTTTCAGACTCCGCTAACATCACCTCCACTTTAATGGGTTTACAAATATTCATTTATACCCGCATTTACCTTTTCATTGCATTTTAGCTCTGAGATAAAAGGCTTTGGATGTCGTCATGTCTCTTCCTGTGTGTGATCGAGGCGTCGTGCCAGCGAGTGTGTGTCGGATACACACATACACAGATGCAGATTTCCTCCGGTTCTGGCGCCGATCCGTTTCCGAGGTGTTTGTCTCTCTGCGCTTCCTAAAGGAAAAAGCCTGAGTGTGAAGCGCTCGCTCGTCTTTTGACTGGCGTTCGGTTTGACACCGAAGGGTGTGTGTGTGTGTGTGATGTGTGTCCTGAGCAGAGAGGATTGTGGGATAGGCCTGATCCTTGCTTTTTTCTTTCATAGCTCTGGAGATTAATGGAGTTCTCCGTTGTGTTTCGTTCAAATATCAACTGTCTCTGGATATTATATTAGCGTACTGCATACTACTGAAATCATAATAGAATGTGAAATACTGAAGTATGCAACGATACACATCTTCAAGTGTGCTACACTAATGTGACATGACATATGTTGCATGCTTATTAATAATTACAATGATCAATTATATATATATATATATATATATATACTAAGATTTTTATTATTAATAATATTGTAACAAAATGATATTAAAATATATTAATAATCGTATACATATAATAAATTAAAAATAATTTATTTTATCATATAATAATTAATATATATATATATATATATATATATATATATATATATATATATATATATATATATATATATACATTCATACAGTATATACTATATACAACGTACAGTATATATTGTATATAATATTAAGATAGATAGATATATAGAAATTACACAAATAAATCTCATTTGTGGGCTTTCTTTCTTTCATTCTTTCTGTCTTTCTTTCTTTATATATATATATATATATATATAGTTAGAAATAATGTAGATGGAGCTTGATTTTCGTCCCCTTGGAATTATAAGGTTCTATCTGCGTTCTGAGCAGTTTTGAGATATTGAGCTTTAAAGTTTTTGCATTCCATTTGACTGTGTAGAAATAAAATTTTTATTTTCTAAATAAAAAGTCCCAAAATGTACACAACTTAAAAAACAACATCACATAATGTAAAGAAGTGGTCACAGAATAAGAATATGTGAATAACTAAATTTTGACAAAAATGTCAGATAGAACCTTATAATTCCAAGGGGACGTAATCAGAAATTAAATATAGAATTTTTTTTTGTTGCTATTATTGGTTACTTTTATTGATCCCGCCCACACAGCCTTGATTACATCAGAAGTAAACAAAAGTAATTTCACAGATGGAGAAAGTCATATTTTAATAAAAGTAGGCTTTTTAATTGACATCTGTATCCATCATAAGCATCAGCGTCCCATTGGATGTCAGTGCAACAAGTGATTCCTCATTTGCATAAAGTTGAGCTCAACTTTTCTCATCTGTATCTCATTGCCAACAGTGTTGATCATGAGATTGCCAAACCCATGCTGTTGTGTGTGTGTGTGTGTGTGTGTGTGTGTGTGTGTGTGTGTGTGTGTGTGTGTGTGTGTGTGTGTGTGTGTGTACAGGTGTGCTGTACTGCTTTCTCATAATTAATGGCTCTTTCCTGAGATGATCACATGCATCGGTTTCCTCCTGCTGAGTGTGTGTGTGTGTGTGTGTGTGTGTGTTTTGGGAAGCAATAGAGGGGGATTCAGTTCGGACTGTGTGCATAAAGGTAGATTAGTTCACCACACACACACACACACACACACACACTCTCTCTCTCTCTGCTGTGTCATCACGGCTCCTCGGCAGCAGCTGAGATAGTTCTCTGACCTTTGACCCCTGCGCTCATCACTGCCTCATTACTCAATGCTGTGTGTGTGTGTGTGTGTGTGTGTGTGTGTGTGTGTGTGTGTGTGTGTGTGTGTGTGTGTGTGTGTGTGTGTGTGTGTGTGTGTGAGATGATGGCATTCCAGAGCAGTGTGAACACTTCATCATCAGAACAGTCTGTGGCAGCGTTCACCTGCTGCACATTGCATACTATATACTGCATACTATACACTGCATACTATACACTGCATATTGTTTGAAGCATAATGGAAAGTGAAACGGTATTTCTTTTCATTTTTTTAAACATATGTCCTATGTTCTGTATGTATTGTATATTAGTAATCATTAAAAGTTTACATTTTTAGTCTCATTTTTTATCAAAATATCTTTTAATAAAATGTCCAGCTCCTAATGGTGTAGCTACATCAGTGGTTAGCCTGAGCATAATAAACAGCCAAACCTTGATCCCAGTTGAGAAAGAGAAATAAAACACAATTAAATGGATATCTCATCCAGGAACTGTCAATTCAGTCATCATTTACTCACCCTGACAGAAAATATATTGGAAAATGTCCCAGTGTTGTTTTGGACCCCATTGACTTTAATTTATATGGAAAAAAACGTCTTCCTTCACGATAAAGAAGAAAGAAAGTCATGCAGGTTTGGATCGACATGAGCGAGATCATTTTCAGCTGTGCTCTCCCACATTGAGCTTTGTTTTCTGATGTAGATTGTGAACAGACTCGGATGGTGTGATGAAGTGGATGATGATGCCGTCGCTCTGCTGTCTGTACTCTTTATTTAGAGGTTTGATCTCTCAGTTACTGGGAAGGAGAGATTTCTGAAGTTCTCTGAGGTCTTGTCCACTTACAACTAATGCTTAATAAATGAACCTCATTGTAAAGTGTTACCGAATTCATAACACTTTACAATAAGATTCTTTAATTAACATTAGTTAATGTATTAACTAACATGAACTAACCATGAACAGTACATTTGTTACTGTATTTATTAATCTTTGTTCATGTTAGTTAATAAAAATCCAGCTGTTAAGTGATTGTTCATGTTAGTTCACAGTGCATTAAAGGATTAGTTCACCTCAAAATGAAAATTTCCTAATAATTTACTCACCCCAATGCCATCCAAGATATCCATGTCTTTCTTTCCTCAGTGGAAGAGAAATTAAGTTTTTTGAGGAAAACATTTCTGGATTTTTCTTCGAATAATGGACTTCAATGGCAACCACTGTTTTGAAGTCCAAATCAATGCAGTTTCAAAGATCTTTGAAGTGCTTTAACGGACTGTGCAGGATCGCAGCTGAGGAGGAGGGGCTTATCTAGCGAAACGATAGGTCCTTTTCACAAAAAAAAAATATATATATACTTTTTAACTACAATTGTTCGGATTGAGCTGATCTGCAACGCGCCGGGAACTACATCATCACGTTGAAAGGTCACCGTGCGAAGGAGGATAGTTCAAATTGTATTGTATGTTGAATGACATATTTATGTCTTTGTGTCATATTATTGTTTAAAATGGTCCTTACGTGTGCGTATCATGTGTGTTTAAATCTTTTAAAACCTAAACGTTTTTTTTTTTAGCGTGACCTTTCAACGTGATGATGTAGTTCCCGGCGCATTGCAGATCAGCTCAATCCGAACAATTGTAGTTAAAAGTATATTTTTTTTTGTGAAAAGGACCTATCGTTTCGCTAGATAAGCCCCTCCTCCTCAGCTGCGATCCTGCACAGACTGTTAAAGCACTTCAAAGATCTTTGAAACTGCATTGACTTGGACTTCAAAACAGTGGTTGCCATTGAAGTACATTATTCGAAGAAACATCCAGAAATGTTTTCCTCAAAAAACGTAATTTCTCTTCCACTGAGGAAAGAAAGACATGGATATCTTGGATGGCATTGGGGTGAGTAAATTATCAGGAAATTTTCATTTTGTGGTGAACTAATCCTTTAACCAATGTTTTTAGTAAAGTATTAGTAAATGTTGAAATTAACATTAGCAAACATGAATAAATGCTGTATAAGTGCACTTCATTATAGTTCATGCTAATTAACATAGTTAACTAATGAAGCTTATTGTAAAGTGCGTTTTCCGACGTTTCAGTGTGTGGACGAGAAACATTTGGAAACGCTAGTGTGGACGGAGAGTGAGTGTAGTGTAAAGGCGGGCTTCATCTACGGTGGCCCGTCAGGGACAAACCCCATGTGTGTCAGAGGGCTTCGGGTCCGAGGGGAACGGGCCCCCCGTGGGTCCGCCAGACCGCAGACCGAGGGCCATTTAGCATTCCCGACCCGAGGAGATGAAGTGCTCACGGGGTCCTCGTTCATCTGTTTCAGCACTCCTGCTCTTTATAGCCTCCCTGCTTCCCTCTGCACTCCTTCTTTCCCCTTCACAACATCCATCTCGCTGCTCTTTCCCTGTCTGCTCCTTCCTCTGTTTTCCCCCGGAAACTTTTATTGCTCAGAGGTTGCTCTGAAGGATTGAAGTGTACGCGTTAAGAAGTTCATTAGGAGAATTAAAATGCTTTTATTTCAACACGACTCGACTACTGTAACTCACATGTCGGGTTACCTCTCTCTTCCATCTTTCGTCTCCAAACGGTCCAAAACGAGATCACATCACTAGTTCGATACAGATTTGATTTAAAAAAATGTATTATTCATTTATAAATCTCTCAGCAAACCAACCCCCCAAATACTGTCACGAGATCAACCCTAAGCTGTGGAACAAACTACATGTCAAACAGCTTCACATTAGATGAATTTATTCTAAAAGTGCATCTTTTCTCTTGTGCTTTTAATCTACCGTAACTTTTTTTGGTTACACTTTATTTGTTACAGTGTAATTAAATATTTAAGTACAGTGTAATATTAATTAACTACATGTACTTACTATAGGGTTAGGGTAGGATTAGGATTTGGTTAAGGGTTAATTGCATGTAATTATGCATCATTTACTGATATTACTATGGTAATTACGTGTAACATATGTAACAAGAACACTGTAAAATAAAGCGTTTCCCTTTTTTTTTTTTTTTCTTGCTTTTTGTTTTTTCTCTTACTTTCCTGTACAGATTTTTGGCCAACCAAGGTTGATTTTAAATGTGCTTTATAAATCAAATTTGATTTGGTCTGATTTTATTTGAGTAAAACAGACTCGGATGTCATCCGGTACGTGTCTAGAGCTGTAAAGTGGTCGTTTGACGAGAAATGACTGAGTTCATATCGAGCAAACCTGAGCAGACTGAGATCTCTAGAGGATTGTTCAGATCTCTTTTGAAACTCTATAGGAGACGGGCTTTTTTTCAGACAATTAAGCTCTCTTTAATCTCTTTTTGTTTGCATTATTGCACACTATGTGAGATCTTTATTTCTGGTTTGTGATTTTTTTTGTTGTTGTCCTGGGCATAGTGATTAAAAATGAATGATGATAAATGTTTAAATTCATTTTGAGACTTTTGATTGCAGGCTTTGGTATCTTGGCAAATATGAGCTTAGCGTGAGACATTGTTGAGATCTCTTCTGTGAGACTTTTTCTCATGAGAAGCGTTTGAGAACTGACACTTATGCACCAAAACACGTTTTTCTCCCCGGGTAAAACACAGCACTCATCACTGTCACTTTTTACCCAGCCGTCCAATCACAGTGCAGGAGGGGCAGGACTAATCAACCACACCGACCAACCGCCACATCCTGCTGGTATCACGGCAACAGCGGAACAAAATCATTTAAAACAAGAGCCAGAGCAAATATGTTGTTACATTGTATCAACAAACTATTGAGAAATCAGATACTAGTAGCACTTCTGGAGATTCTCTCAAGCGCTCACAGCGTTTTCAGAAAACGTTTTCAAATTTTCTTTAATGCGGACTCGCAACAGAGTTCAAAAAGAGCCCCGCCCCCTTCCATCACGCCGCGCAGACGCCAGGGTTTCTCTGTGTTCTTGTTTTAATATTTATAAAGGATATAGTTAAGCAACATTATGCGAGCAAGAGTGCCGTTTTCCCGAATATCAGCACGTTTGCAAATGTCATATTGATTTTAGACAACAGTTCAATAAACAAGACGTTCATATTAGGTGATTTATGTTTTAGACTCAGAATATCGTCTGTTTTTGCTAATGAAAATAATTCCAAACAAACCCACAGCAAAGCCACAAATCATGCTAATGAATGACTCAATGACTCACTCAGACCTGAATGAATCAGCCGCTTTGAACGAATCGGTTGACTGAACGATTCAACGGCTCACTCGTCAAGATTTGCCGCCACCTTCTAGCGGTTTAGTTTCATATTTAATTAAAAGTATGATTTCATTATGGTCAAAGAGATAGAATGCATTTATAAATAGACTATTACTTGTGAAATATGAGATAACATTGTTGAATATAACAAAGTAGATATGAAGTAATTGCAAAGTCCACCTCTGGGACTTTCCCGAGTTCGGAAAACAGCGTTCACATTAGATTACAGGGATCTTTTTCTCTTCTCGGTTTAATCTCTTTGTAATCTCTCATTCCGGTCCAAGAAAAACATTTGAGATATTCCATAGATCTGTATCTCTCTCTCTCTCTCTCTCTCTCTCTCTCTCTCTCTCTCTCTCTCTCTCTCTCTCTCTCTCTCTCTCTCTCTCTCTCTCTCTTCCTCTCTCCCTCTCTCTCTCTCTCTCTCTCTCTCTCACTTTCTGGTATTTTTGTCCCGTGTTTTTTTGTTTGTTGCACTTTTCCAATTACGTTAATGTCTTCTCCGTTTCTCGCAATCATCATTTGGTGTCCATGCAAGCATGCGCCTGCTGTTATTAATGCGGGCCGGTAATCCTTCACGGGCGTCTTCAGGTGTGTGTCATTTATCTTTGTTAATATTTCCTCTGGATGCCAGCTGGGTACCTGTGCCAGCCGGCTCCCAAACTGGGCATGAGGAACGCGCCGGGAACGACGGGCTTTTTTTTATCCGCCCGAAGTTGCCCGGCAACAGCGCGCTTGAGAGAAACCGACCGTCCCGTAGAAAACGAGACACTTTTGTTTTAAAACTCCCCCTCTTTTGCATAAAAAACCTCTTTAACTGTGAGAGGGGCGAGTTATTTAAGACAAGGACTCTTTTGTTTTAGCCTGTGAAAGGCGTCAGACCCCGCTCTCCTCCTGCGACCAGGGGCCGCCACGTAATTGGCCTATTTAGCTTGTTTTGCATGTGAATGAGGCGCTAGTCAAGCATCGCTAAGTCTGTTGTGAGAGATGCCGTCATTTGAATTCAGCTCAGCGCAAACATTCTCCCTACTTTATCACATCTTCTAATGAGCCCCGGCCCGGGACGCTTCCCCCTCCAGTCTCCCGAAAAAGTTGGGTAGGAAGTTTACGTTGCGTTCCCCGATCAGACTTCCTCACACACTCCCGACTGGGACAAACATACACCCGTTTCTGCTAGCTGTCTTTCCTCTGGAGCGAGCGCTTGTTAGCTGGGCTTGATTAGCAGAACGGTGTTAACTGAGAACAGTGTAATGATGGGAAGAGTGTGTGCTGGGTAAGTTTGTTTCGGAGATTCACTGTGACACACGGATGCTGGATTGTCGTCTCAAATCTACATATTATGGCTTTAATTATGCAGGTCATATTGTTGTAAACGTCAAAGCTTTTATAATTCTAATTAAAGGCCTTTTAAACATTGTGTGTTTTAATACATTGGATCACTTTTTTTTAGCACAAAACTGACATTGCAAGCATCTGTTTGTCTTTTTTTATGAAATTGTGGCTTTAATTACGAAGGTCAATTTGTCTTTTAAACATCACAACTTTTATAATCCTAATTAAAGGCATTTTTGTCTTTGTTAAAACATTGTGTGCTTTAATACAACATTGTATCACATTTCAGTGCAAAATTCAAGCATCTGTTTGTAGAATTTTGTCATTTTTTTGATGAAATTGTGGCTTTAATTATAAAGGTCAAATTGTCTTTTAAACATCACAGCTTTTACAATCCTGATTAAACACAATGTTTTTTATGTGTTTTTTTATTTAAAAAAGCCTAATTATGATTATAAAAGTTCAAAGATTTTGATCTTCATAATTAAAGCCAGAATTTCATCTAAAAATGACAGATGCTTGAACTGTCAATTTTGCACTGACATGTAGTACAATGTCGTATTAATACAACTTTGCGTAATTTTTTAACAAAAAAATTACGCAAAAAAAAAATAAAAAAATTTGAAATTGATATTTCAAGCACGAGTTTGTATATTTCTGTCATTTTTTTAAGAATTGTGCCTTTATGAAGGTAAAATTGTCTTTTAAACATCACAACTTTAATAATATTAATTAAAAGTTTTGTGTC
>JAPDVR010000014.1:40705149-40717649 GCA_026230005.1 Gila orcuttii | reverse complement strand
ACACACACACACACACAACGACAACATCAGCCACTAAAACACGAATGAAACCCTCAAATAATTGTGTATATGCTGCTCTTGATGAAGGCAGCGATGAGAACGAGAGGGGGGGCGGGGTCAGGTGTGTCTCCATGACGACGGCTTGATTGACAGGTCTCGGACGGGCAGCGTGCAGACGGAGGTAAGACTTTGGCCTCATCCCAAAACTCAGCGAAAGAAAGAAACAGCCTCCCGCACCAGCTGTCCACAGCGTTTGTGTTGGAACCCGAGTGTGAGAACCTGTGTGTGTGTGTGTGTGTGTGTGTGTGTGTGTGTGTGTGTGTGTGAACCCTTGCAGAATCTCGTCGTTTTGGACTACGTCTTAATGAACATGTGCTTGGTTTCCAGTGTGAGATTGGTGAAATATTAGTGAACAAGCGCATGTCATTTGGTAGTTTCCTGCAGCGATGCTCCACTGACACAGATGAAGTCTATTTCATGATCATAAAGAATTTAAAAAGGGGAAATTACTAATTTCAGCGTGATCTCGTTAAGTTTAATTAGTGTTTGAGACTCGAGAAGGAATAATTCAGACAAAAATGAACATTCTGTCATCATTTACTCACGGACTGTCTGTCTTCTGTACGACACTAAAGAGCAGAATGTGAACGCTGCTCTTTTACACGCAGTTAAACTGCACTTTATTACACTTTATTATATGCACTTTATTACACTTTATTATATGCACTTTATTACACTTTATTATATGCACTTTATTACACTTTATTATATGCTCTTTATTACACTTTATTCCAAGTCTGTTACTCAGACAATATGATCATATGTCTTCAGAAGACTTGGAACATGGTGAAATATTATACGTTTTATAAATAGTAAAAGTGCATGTGAATGAAGGCAGTTGAGATCCAAAAAGGACACAAAAAAACATCACAACAGTCTGAATTATGATTCCCAAACAAAACTATCATATGACTTCAGGAAACTTGTAATATAGAGTCAAATGGATGACAGTTATGATGCTTTTTTGTCATTTTTGCAGCTCAAATGCCTCCATTATGAGATATTCAGTCATAACTATGACTGATTATTTTTTATAACATACTATTTTTTTTTACATAGAAATTATGGATTTATACTTTTTAGCTCATAATTTCAACTTTTTGTAATGATATTATATTTGTCATCATGGTATAAAAAATGTGTATGTCATGATTTTCATTTTTCAGTGTCATAATTTCGACTAATAGTTATGAGTTTTTATCTCATAATTTCGCCTTATGTCAATTCCTTTGTCAATTTGGACATTATATATCATAATAATGACTTTTAACTGACCTTTATCTCATAATTTCAACTTTTGTGTCATAATTATGATTTTATCTCATAATTTCAACTTATGTCTTGATTTTTGCTTTTTATGATGTTTTTTTTTTGTCATTTTTGCTGCTCAAATGCCTCCATTCACATACACTTTCACTATATAAAAAATATGATATTTCGCTGTTTTTCAAGTCTTATGAAGCCATATGATAATTTCGTCGAAAGGGACAGACTTCAGATGATATAATAATGCATGAGTCAAATGGACGACTGTTATTGTTTTTTTGTTGTTGTCATTTCTGATCCTCAAATGCCTCCTTTCACATCCAGAATTCAGTGTAATGGAAAATATTTAATATTTCACTTATGAAGTCGTGATCATTTTGTCAGAGGAACAGACTTCAGCAGACTTGTAAATGCTTCTTTTGCCGCTCAAATGCCTCCATTCACATGCACTTTCACTATATGGAAAATGTATTTCGTTATATTGCAGGTTTTATGAAGTCATAGGATAATTTTCTTTGAGGAACAGACTTTAACAAACTTTTAATATAGTGCATGAGTCAAATAGATGACTATTATGATGCTTTTTTGTGCATTTTTGCAGCTAAAAAGCTTTAATTCACATACTATATAACAAAATATATATTTCACAATATTGCTGGACTTAAGAAGTCATATGATAATTCTGTCAGAGAAACAGACTTGTAATATAGTGCATGAGTCAAATAGACTGTTATGATGCTTTTATGTTTTTTTGGAGCTCAAATATTTCCATTCACATGCACTTTCACTATATGGGAATTATATTATATTTCACCTTATTGCAAGTCTTATGAATTCATAATTTTCTCGGAGGAACAGACTTCAGATGAGTTGTGATACTGTGCATGAGTCAAATGGACGACTGTTATGATTATTTTATGATGACTGATGTTTTTGCAGCTCAGATTCTCCATTCACATGCACTTTCACTCTATGGAAAAGAGCAGCGTTCACATTCTGCTAAACATCATCTTTTGTGCTCCACAGAAGAAACTCGTATAGTTTTGATGTTATCAGTGTATATGAGAGTTATTGTGTGTTTTGGATCCGTGCGTTTGGTTTCCAGACTCGTGTCCATCAGGGAAACAGAGTAACGGTTGTGTAAATGTGTAAATAAAGCACAGTAAGTCTCATTCTCACACTGATTCACCTGTCAGACCGTCCAGGAAAGAGAATCCGGCTGTAAATGATCTCTTTGTGTGTGTGTGTGTGTGTGTGTAGGTGTGTGTGTTTTTAAGCGAGTGAAAAGAAGTAAGAGAAACAGCTGTGTGTGTCTGGTGCGTTCCCGTCCGACTGCTTATGAAATAAAGGGTCAGATTTCGTTCGGATGTGAACATGTCAGATCCTCGTCCTCGTTCGCCGGGATTTGATGAGGGACGAGTTTCTGAAACGATTCTGTGTCTATTAATAGAGGTTTGTGTTTCTGAGGAGCTGTCACAGTCACGAGCATCCAGACACCTAACACTAAGGATCTTCTCCAGCGTAACGCACACTCACACACACACACACTCTCTCTCTCACTCTCTCACACACACACACACACACACACACACTCTCTCACTCTCTCTCTCACACACACACTCACTCACACACACACGCACTCACACACTCACACTCACTCAGACACGCACACACACACACATATCCTACTCTGACACTGGCCTCAGATTAACAAGATTATCACATAACTAGCAGTTGCAAAGGTCAGAGATCTCAGTAGGAACTTATGAATATTATGTTGTCCAAATTTCGTTTGTGTTTTATTTGAGGAGAAATATGAGCAATGTTGGAGTTCGTATTTAGATCTTTTGATTGGACAGTTTGAGGGATTGTTGAGACGTGTGTATTGAAGCCCATTTCCGCCACATAAGAAAAAGTAAAGTCATTTATTTTGACATATAAAGTCATAACTAAGTCTTAACATCTCGTTTTTATCTCATAATTTCAATTTTTTGTAATAATTTCGTATTTGTCATAATGTTAAGAAAAATTTGTCTTAATTTAGATTTTCAATGTCATCATTTCGACTAATTGTGACTTTTTATCTCATGATATATCATAATTATGACTTTTTGTCATAAATATTTTTATCTCATAATTTCAACTTTTGTGTCATAATTATGACTTTTTATCTCATAATTTTGACTTTTTATCTCATAATTATGACTTTATCTATTCATTTTGTCTTTTGTCTTGATTTTGACATGTCTTAATTGTTTTTGTTATGTCCAAATTATGTCATAATTATGACTTTTTTACAGTATGACATAATTACGATTTTTTTAATCTTATAATTGAAACTTATATATCAATATCGATTTATGTCATGGTTTTGACTTTTATGTCGTAATAGTTTTTTTTGTCAATTTGGACTTTATATGTTATAATTATGTGTTTATGTCATGATTTCGACTTTTGTCATAAATATGACATTTCATCTTATAATTTAACCCTTTTATGCCATGATTTTGACTTTTTAGGGTTTTTATTTCATAATTATGACAGGATTTATGTTTCTTATGTTGAAATGGGCTTCCACACAGATCCAGTCTCCATTTGTTCTTGGTTTCATCTCTTCGTCTCTTCATCCGCTGCTTATGAGAAACAATCGAGACTTTCTAAAGAGAGAAAGACAGAAAGAGAAACATCTGAGCTATAACATTTTCCTCTGTCGGTCATTAGACGGCCATCAAATACTTTCCACATTCTCTTCCTCAGTTTTTCCTCCTCCTCATCCCTCCATCCTCTTCTCCAGCGCAGCATCTGTTTCTCTCTTCACCTCCGCGGACGCCATTTCATGTTGATGTCTTGATCGTTCGGCCCTGTTTGTTCACACTGTTTACTGAGAACTTTTGTTTTTGTGCTTTCGGCTCAGATAAAACCCTCTCTATCTCTCTCGCTCTCTCTCACTCTCTATCTATATATCTCTCTATCTCTCTCTGTCTCTCTCTCTCACACACACACACACACACTCTCTCTCTCTCTCTCTCTCTCTCTCTCTCTCTCACTCACACACACACACACTCTCTCTCTCTCTCTCTCTCTCTCTCTCTCGTTCCCAGCATTCCTGTCAGGAAATATTTGGCTGCAAACTGAGAGCTGATGTTTGTGGATCACAGGTTTGATTGTTTCTGATAGGATTGTGTTTGAGAAGCGCTGCTGTATTCCTGAGAAGTAGCACATATTCATCTCTTAAACGCCTGATTATTAACGTCCACTCTGAGGTGTGTGTATCTATATTCTATGATCAGAAATCAGAATGTATAGTTGAAACACTGTTTTATATTCATATTTTCATCCTATGAATCTCAACACTTCTGAAATATCATTTTAAATGTTAAAAATACGCTTAGGCCTTTCGTTTAGTTTGTCTTCTGATAAAAAAAAAAACATAAAATATAAAACTTGCACTGACAAAAAAAACGAAGACAGATCACAGTTCTCATTTCTGATTGGATGAGCCACATTATACAGTTCCTTCTAAAAAAATTAGCATATTGTGATAAAGTTCATTATTTTCCATAATGTAATGATAAAAATTAAACTTTCATATATTTTAGATTCATTGCACACCAACTGAAATATTTCAGGTATTTTATTGTTTTAATACTGATGATTTTGGCATACAGCTCACGAAAACCCAAAATTCCTATCTCAAAAAATTAGCATATTTCATCCGACCAATAAAATAAGTTTTTTTAATACAAAAAAAGTCAACCTTCAAATAATTATGTTCAGTTATGCACTCAATACTTGGTCGGGAATCCTTTTGTAGAAATGACTGCTTCAATGCGGCGTGGCATGGAGGCAATCAGCCTGTGGCACTGCTGAGGTGTTATGGAGGCCCAGGATGCTTCGATAGCGGCCTTAAGCTCATCCAGAGTGTTGGGTCTTGCGTCTCTCAACTTTCTCTTCACAATATCCCACAGATTCTCTATGGGGTTCAGGTCAGGAGAGTTGGCAGGCCAATTGAGCACAGTAATACCATGGTCAGTAAACCATTTTCCAGTGGTTTTGGCACTGTGAGCAGGTGCCAGGTCGTGCTGAAAAATTAAATCAGATGGAAGCATGAAGTGCTCCAAAATCTCCTGATAGCTAGCTGCATTGACCCTGCCCTTGATAAAACACAGTGGACCAACACCAGCAGCTGACATGGCACCCCAGACCATCACTGACTGTGGGTACTTGACACTGGACTTCAGGCATTTTGGCATTTCCTTCTCCCCAGTCTTCCTCCAGACTCTGGCACCTTGATTTCCGAATGACATGCAAAATTGAGCAACAGTCCAGTGCTGCTTCTCTGTAGCCCAGGTCAGGCGCTTCTGCCGCTGTTTCTGGTTCAAAAGTGGCTTGACCTGGGGAATGCGGCACCTGTAGCCCATTTCCTGCACACGCCTGTGCACGGTGGCTCTGGATGTTTCTACTCCAGACTCAGTCCACTGCTTCCGCAGGTCCCCAAGGTCTGGAATCGGTCCTTCTCCACAATCTTCCTCAGGGTCCGGTCACCTCTTCTCGTTGTGCAGCGTTTTTTGCCACACTTTTTCCTTCCCACAGACTTCCCACTGAGGTGCCTTGATACAGCACTCTGGGAACAGCCTATTTGTTCAGAAATTTCTTTCTGTGTCTTACCCTCTTGCTTGAGGGTGTCAATGATGGCCTTCTGGACAGCAGTCAGGTCGGCAGTCTTACCCATGATTGCGGTTTTGAGTAATGAAACAGGCTGGGAGTTTTTAAAAGCCTCAGGAATCTTTTGCAGGTGTTTAGAGTTAATTAGTTGATTCAGATGATTAGGTTAATAGCTTGTTTAGAGAACATTTTCATGATATGCTAATTTTTTTAGAAGGACCTGTATGTCCATAAACATACAATATGTGATCCATATGCCAATGGGAATATAACGATACAAATAAACAGTCAAATCAAGCCATGTTTGTGAGAGAGAGTGTGTGTTTGTGTATTTGTGTGTGTGTTTGTGAGAGAGAGTGTGCGTGTGTGTGTGTGTGTGTTTGTGAGAGAGTGTGTGTGTGTTTGTGAGAGAGTGTGTGTGTGCGTGTGTGTGTGTGTGTGTGCACACGTGTTCTTTTGCGTGCGCGTGTTCTTGTGCGTGCGTGTGTGTGTGTGTGTGAGAGAGAGAGAGAGAGAGAGAGAGAGAGAGAGAGAGAGAGAGAGAGAGAGAGAGAGAGTGTGTGTGTTGAAGCTCAGATGAGGTCCAGGAGAGAATTATATGAACCAGGTCCAGTGGACTGTGTGTTTTCCATTGAGCAATGCACAGAGGAAATGAAGTCAGTTTCCTGTGTGTGTGTGTGTGTGTGTGTGTGTGTGTGTGTGTGTGTGTGTGTGTGTGTGTGTGTGTGTGTGTGTGTGTGTGTGTGTGTGTGTGTGTGAGTGATCAGCTCCAGCTTCAGAACCGATGTGGAATGTTCTCCGCACATCTCTGCCAAATCACTGTCTGTTTCAGCACATTTATTTCTATGTGGAACAGAATTAGAGTTGATATCGCTCATAGAAATCCCATAATTGATTTTAAGGTGATGATGTGCTTGTTAATTGGCTGAAAACACAGTTTTTAAAACATCAGTCAATTTTGAGCAAATTTATCCATGTTAAAATGTATTTTATTACCCTGTGGGTTTGGCTTCCGCAGGAACAGATGATCTCAGGTTCAGTAGTGTGTGTGTGTGTGTGTGTGTGTGTGTGTGTGTGTGTGTGTGTGTGTGTGTGTGTGTGTGTGTGTGTGTGTGTGTGTGTGTGTGTGTGTGTGTGACAAAATTGACTCAATGTAAATTCATGTTCCTAAACTTATTGTGAACGATTCATCAGTGCAAGATATTTGTTGTCATTTTTTAAAAACATAATTAATGATAATATTTAACTTAATAATTAATAATATTTAAAGTAGTATTAATTTTCAAATTCTTTTACCTGTATGAATATGCTAATATTTTGTTCCTGCATGAATATTTTAATATTTTTTTACTGCCATTAATATTCTAATATTTTTTTATTTGCATGTATATTCACATTTTTTAGTTGCATGAATTTTCTCATACTTTCACCGGCATTACTATTCTTCTATTTGTAATTTGTATACATATTCAAATATGTTTTACTTGCATTAATATTCAAAAATAAATTATTTGCATGAATATTCTCAAGTTTTACTTGCATGAATATTCTCATACTTTCACTGGCATTAATATTCCATTATTTTTTATTTGCATAAATAATCAAATATGTTTTACTTGCATCAATATTCTCATATTTTCACTGGCATTAATATTCTAATATTTATTTACCTTGCATAAATGTTTATATTTTTTACTTGCATTAGTATTGTAATTTTTGTATACATAAGATCTCTTCTGTGTGTATTGTCATTACATTACAGTTAGTCTCATTTTTGTCCTATTTGAACCGTGTGGGGCATGAAGCTGAGCCTCAGGTGTCCCAGCATGCACTGGGGGAGAGAGAGAGAGAGAGAGAGAGAGAGATGGTTAATAATAAGTCAGATGCATAAGAAGTAGGGGTGGGAGATATTGACAAAAATGAATATCTCGATATTTTTTTTCAATATCTCGATATCGATATTCAGACGATATTTTTGCAATCCTTCAAAGAAATGTGTGCAAACTGGCAAAGAAGGTCCAGTTGGTCTTTTGACTTGCTGCATTTGACCTATTATTGTATAGAATTACTAGTACATAAAGATATGAGACATTATTGATTTAAACATGAACCAAGTTACTGTACTAAATATTTATTGTAATACAGTAGGGCCTGTTCACATATCGCGTCTTTTGCGCGCTCAAGTTCGTTATTTCAAATGTAGGCGCGCGGTTTGCGCGCTCATAATGGAAGCGACGCGGTCTTAATTTGTAATACAACTACGAAGTTCTTACCTGTGTGTTTTGACGACGCGCTCTTTTTTTCCAAGCGCGTCCGCGCTGCATCAAGATAAAAACATCTCAACTTTTCAGAATGCCGCAAGCGTTTTCCTTGCTGTAACGGAGAGCGCAGCTGATGGTTGCGCTTAGCAACGACAGACGCCTCCGGAGCGCAACCGCCCTAGCGCTTTGGAAAAAGGAGAACGCGGCGTGCCTAGCGTTTTCTACGCGTTTTTAGGCGCTATATGTGAATGGTGCCTACGCACGGCACGCTGTAATGACGTAAGACGTCAGGGGCACTGAGGCATTATGGGCAGTTCCCCGTATTAATACATATGTTTTAGTTTGTACTAAAAAAAAAATGTTTTCTTGAAGTTAAAAGAAGCCCTGTTCGGAGGCTATTCCGGTGGATCTCTAGGACGCCACAGACAGTTAAGAAAAACTTTTTAACTTCAGACTTCAGTTTTCTGCAAACAACATATTTTGCCTTTTCTAGCAGCTATTTTATTAATCGTACATCGGCTTTACTCTTTACGTTTTTGGATTGGTGCTTCAACCTAAGAAACGTCATAACACACAGGTAAGAACTTCGCAGTTGTATTGCAAATTAGAAGCAGCTTACTCTCGTGCAATTAAGGAACGATCGTGATTTTGTACAAAAATAACCCCCATAAAATACAGTCAAACAAACCCCTACAGTATTAAAATCGCTACATATAATTGTTTAGAAGGTTATAGTGTGCGTTATTTGTTTTCTCTTCAACTTCCTTCAGCTCTTTTCATGTTTGGGGGGTCGGATTGTACAAATTATGAAATATTCGATATCCCAATTTTGCATATCGTCCAGACAACAATTTGGATATTATCGTCTAAACGATATATCGCCCACCTCTAATAAGAAGTCAAAATTAAGAGATACCAAGTCATAATTATAAGATTAAAGAGTTGAAATTGACATTTTCCAAAAGTTATGAATTTAGACTTTTAATCTTATAATTTCGATTTTTAAGTATGACTGTTTATCTTATAGTTTCAACCTATTTTGACTGTCAAATTTTGACTTTTTATCTCATTATTATGACTTAGTGTGTCATAATTTCAACTTTTCATAATTTTGATTTTGTCATGATTGTTCACCTTTTTATGCCAAGAGTTTCTATCACATAATTTTGACTTTTTGTCATGACATTCATTCTTCGATAATTTACTTTTTATTAAATAATTTTGGCTTTCTCTCATAATAATGACCTACTCTGTCATAATTTTGACTTTTTATCTCATAATTGACTTCTCATAATTACTTAATATCTCATAATTTCACATTTTTATGGCATGAATTTTGACTTAATCAATTTCAACTGGTTTCATAAGTTTTACTTTTGTCTCATAATTTTCTTTTTATGTCATGACTTTGGCTTTTTCTCTCGTAATTATGATTTTTTTTATCTTATAATTTCACCTTTTTATGTCATATTTCGACTTTTCATAATTATAATTTCTTAAATTTTTTCACAACTGACTTTTTCTCTCATAATTATGACTTAGTATGTCATAACTTTGACTTTTTATGCCATGACTTTAGCTATTTATCTCATAATTATGATTTTTTTATCTCATAATTTTGATCTTCCATACATACAGATTCAGTCTCCTTTTGTTCCTCGTTTCATCCCTTCAGTTTTAATGAGAAACGGTTGAGAGCTACAAAAGCGATGTCATTGGTGATGTTTGGAGAATGTGAAGCGGCTCATAATGAGCTGAGAGAGAGAGAGAGAGAGAGAGAGAGAGACACATGGCTGCTGCTGGCGAGGACCCGAGTGTGTGTGGTGTGGTGTTACTCTGAAGGCACCGGCTCCGAGTCTCCTGAAGTCTTCACTCAGTGTCTCGAGCTTCTGTTGCTCTGGATTACAGTCGTTCACGTCTCGTTCTTAAACTGGTCATTTACGCTACTTTAACTAACCAGTTAACCTCAGTGCCAATCACGTATTTCTATGTCATAATTATGACATAATTTCAACTTTTTGTCGACTTGTCATACATTTCATATTAATCACTTTTTATCTCATCATTTAGACTTATGTCATGATTACGGGTTTATCCTTTTGTCCAAATTTCAACTTTTATGTCATAATTGTCTTAGTACTGTATGTCAGTCATAGTTTTGACTTTTTGTCATACTTTTGACATTTCATAATTATAACTATCTCATAATTTAAACTTTTTATGTCATGCTTGTGACATTTTATATTTTAGCATTTTTATCTCATATTTTTTACTTTTATTTTTGTAAAAAAAAATTGTCATACTTTTGACATTTCATATTTATGACACTTTCTCTCATAATTTCAACTTTTTGTGCTTTAGTATGTCATAATTTCAGCTTTTATGTCATACTTTTGACATTTCATATTTATGCCTTTTTATCTCAGACTTTTTGTCATGATTTTGAGTCATAATTTTGACTTTTTGTCTTAATTATGCCTTAGTATGTCATTATTTCAATTTATGTCATACTTTTGACATCTCATATTTATGACTTTTTATCTCATAATTTAAACTTTGTCATGATTTTGACTTTTTGTCTTAATTATGCCTTAGTATGTCATTATTTCAATTTATGTCATACTTTTGACATCTCATATTTATGACTTTTTATCTCATAATTTAAACTTTGTCATGATTTTGACTTTTTGTCTTAATTATGCCTTAGTATATCATAATTTCGACTTGACATTTCATATTTGACATTTGCTCTCATAATTTTGACTTTTTTCCATGTCTTTTTATAGATATATTTAGATTTTTATGATATGATTCCTACTTTGTCATAATTTTATTTTATGTCAAAATTTAGACGTGTATATATATATATAAGTTTGTTTACAGCTCATCATTAAATTGTTAAATGCATATTTAGTCATCCGCTACTTTAAAGCCCGGTTCCCTCTAGTGTGTGTGAGTGTGTTTGTGTCCCACAATGCCTTGCGTGCGCGGCGAGCTGATGTCGGGCAGGTAGCAGATGTTAACGGCCTGAGAACGTGTGTGTGTGTGTGTGTGTGTGTGTGTGTGTGTGTGTGTGTGTGTGTGTGTGTGTGTGTGTGTGTGATGTCCTGAGGCTCTGCCCATCTGCACGGACTTACAAAACACACAAACGTCATTAAAACTCTCTCTGAGACATGTGCATTCATAAAGACTAAATAATACACATATTTCTGAAGCAACAGGCTGTTAAACGAAGGAACTTAAACTCGCCGAAGTTTCTTTTACTCTCATTTTTGTGCTTTTTTTTTCATTTTCAAATGTTCTGTTTGTGCCGAAATCACAAAATCACCATAAGGGCTGCTTTGCATTTTTAATTTAGTAACTAACATATGAATACATTTGCATATTAATTAGTTGCAGATTAAATCATGCATACATAATTGCCTCCTTACTGTGTTTAATGTTTGTTAGAATCTGTATTGGGAGCCGTCGGAAGAGTGTGATTGGACGAAACCCTCGGACTCGGTGTGAGCCGCTCAAATATCAACATTTCCTGAATTTATTTGAGTCTTCGAGAAGTGTGTTTCTGTGACACGAACCAACTCTCACATTCAGATGGAGATCTGTTTCTCTCTCTCTTTCTGAACGTCACTTTAGAGACTGAACGTTGTGTTTGTCTTTAATGAAGATGTAATAATCAGCTTCTTCAGATATCGCCGCTGTTATTCTTTGGTAATTTGTTTAGATAATCAGAGCAGTTTTTTCAGATATTACACCTTCCCACGACTCTCTCAGTATCTGCCATTATAGAGCTCATTAAGTTTGTTGCTATCTTCATATACATTTTCTCAGAGAATCGAGAAACAACACGTGCCTGTGATCATTTGAACATTTGAATGACTTTTTTAATAGTCTTGGTTATTTCAGCTTGAAACCTTCAGCTGTTTAGAGTATAAAGATTTACTTTACCAGCAAAAGTATTTATTTATTTTATTTTAGATTTTATTTATTGTTTTTGTATTTATTTATTTATTAACTAATTCAAAATGTACTTTTTTTTTTGGATGTATTTTTTTGTTTTTATTTATTATAGTTGTATTCATTTATTTACTTTAGATACATTTTATTATTTATTTATTTTAGATCTATTTTTATTTATTAATTTTTAGATTTACATTTAATGTTTATGTATTTGTTTTAGATTAATTGAATTTTATTTTAGATTTATTAATGGTGTATTTATATATTAATTTAAAATTTACTTATTAT
>JAPDVR010000014.1:40692649-40700149 GCA_026230005.1 Gila orcuttii | reverse complement strand
ACACGATCCATTGACCAGATGTTTAGGAAATTATGAACCGTTTGTGTAGTTTTTCCAGCACACTAATTACTTCTGTCCAAATAGCCAATGTTAGTATGGAGTATGGACACACACACACACACGGACATTAGAACTGGATTGTTTGTGACAAACAGAATTAATCTAATCCTTATTGTGTTACGCAACATTTCAAGTCAGATCTTACGAGGCTGAAATGGATCATCCGGACAACAAACCACAGCAACACAACATGTTTCATTTGTGTTTTTATTAAGATTTTAGTAACATTTTCGACAACAGAGAATACTTCTTAAAATATACTACATATTTTGACCTGCATTTATATGAGGACCCACATGAAAACGAGATGTTTCATCTCATGGGGCTGATGATCCTCTAATAAATGTTCATAAATAAATAAAAAAATAAATATAAATATACATTCTATAACAATATATATATAAATACAATGTGTGCGTCCGTGTGTGTGCTTTCGTGTGTGTGTGTTCGTGTGTGTTCGTGTGTGTGTGTGTGTGTGTGTGCGTCTGTGTGTGTGTGCGCGTCCGTGTGTGTGTGCGCATTCGTGTGTGTGTATCCTTGTGTGTGTGTGTGCGTGTCCGTGGGTGTGTGTGTGTCTGTGTGTGTGTGTGCGTGTGTGTGCGTGTGTGTCCGTGTGTGCTCGTGTGTGTCCGTGTGTGCCTGTGTGCGTGTGCGTGTGCGTGTGCGTGTGTGTGTGTGTGTGTGTGTGTGTGTGTGTGTGAGAGCGAGCCAGAGATCATGTGAAGCCCCATTGATCTGTTGGAAGAGGTCCGGGTGGTACGGAGACCCCGGCATTCCCGGGATAACTGGTGTTTGTCCCGGAGAGAGTGACTGTGTGTGTGACTGTGAGCAGATCCTCGGAGAGACAGACTCTGTCCAGGGAAACAAGAGGAAACTCACATACATATTCCTTTTTACCATGTACTTTAATTTGCTCACAAGTTTGATTGACAGGATTATCACAGTTAGAATCACATTTATTGGCCAAGTAAATCATAGATAGATGGATGGATAGATAGATAGATAGATAGATAGATAGATAGATAGATAGATAGATAGATAGATAGATAGATAGATAGATAGATAGATAGATAGATAGATAGATAGATTGATAGATTGATTGATAGTTAGATAGATAGATAGATATATAGATAGATAGATTGATAGATTGATAGATAGAGAGATAGAGAGATAGATAGATAGATAGATAGATAGATAGATAGATAGATAGATAGATAGATAGATAGATAGATAGATTGAGAGATTGAGAGATAGATAGATAGAGAGATATATAGATAGATAGATAGATAGATAGATAGATAGATAGATAGATAGATAGATAGATAGATGGATTGATATATATATATATATATATATATATATATAGATGAGTTGTGTTCAAGTTTGATTTCCTTATATAGCTATAGTTTCTTAAGAACATGCATTTCAAATTTCATTTTTTTCATTTAAAAATATTAATGTTATTTTGTAACTCTTTACCAAGTCTTAAATCTTTTAAATTGAGTGTACTTTAAATTCTACAACTCATTTTGATAATTTCACGTGTGGAATGATATATTATTCACTCGTGTGACTGACAGGCTGAATCACTGCAATGATTGTGAATAGCAGTTATATTATAATAATAATATTGACTGTGTGAACTCTTTATTTCTCAGCTGAAATCCCACAGAATACGTGAGATTGTCCGTGTTTTGTGTTTGACGGGACGGAGAATCCGTGTTCTTTATTCCTGCCGGCTGTTTTTTTCATCCCGTGCCAAACGTGTCCCGAGCCAAACATGTGCAGATCGGCAGGTTGTGTTCATCTCCGAACGCAGGAACCTTAAACCAATCACGGCAAACGTGTACAGCGTGTCCGAAGAGGTCACGTGTCTTATTTATACATTTAATCATTTAAAAGAAGCTTTTATCAGACTTACAAATGAGAAAAACCAAAGCGATTCATCATACAGGAGCAACAATATTAGCAACTGTGAAGCTTGATTGTGTTTCTAGTGTCCTTTTGTGTCTGTCGTTGTCTCTGTGTCCAGCCGGTTTAAAGCCAAATGTGTTTTAAGACACTCCAGCGTAGAAATAGGTCAGATTTAACACACACACACACACACACACACACACACACGTTTATCTAAATGAGGACATGTCTATTGTCTCTAATGTATATAAAAAAAGCAGTAAACAGAAAATCTAAAACATTATTTTAATCTTTTCCCGAATAGATACTTTGTCAGATTGAACTTACTATTAGGTACAATTTTGTACAACACTATCGAAACACAAACAGACACACACACACACATGTGCTGGCCGGCTGAATCTCGGCCGCTCATGAACGATCTAAAATAGCAGCGGGGGAAAAAAACGGCCTCAAGTTTGAAATGTTGAAGTAATCAGTCTTTGATCCTGGTGGTTTTATTATTTTAATAATGCGTCTGTGATCCGGCCGTCTGAAGTCCATATGTTCACCATTACAGACCCTTCACATCAAACACACACACACAGCCTTCATCTTAATTCTAATTAACTTTATATGGGGCTGTGTGTGTGTGTGTGTGTGTGTGTGTGTGTGTGTGTGGGTGTGTGATGTTGTCATGATTGGTTTGTTTATTTAATGTCCACTTTGTCTTTCTTAGTAACACATGTGTTGTGTGAATGAGATCTATTAAGTGTGTGTTTCTTATCTTCAGATGTTTTGCTGTTATGTTGCAGTTATTTTGATGAGAAACATTTGAGTTGGTATTGATGGATGTATCTTGAGCACAGTTTGAGAGATTGCTGGAGTCTCTCACTGGATCTCATGCGTGTGTTTTTCCTGTGGTGTGTTTTTCTGCACACACTGATGTCATCTTAGGGTTAGGGTTAGTAAGTGGTGGAGTTTGGTCACACACTAGACGAGTTGCAAGTGATTTGTACTAATAGTTTGTCTGATGTCAAAATCCCTAAAAACTACACATAGGACAACACAAATACAACGACTGCTGTGTGTGTGTGTGTGTGTGTTTGTGTGTGTTCTCGGGTCTGTTTCTGAGGTCACGGGGTCACAACGGTGACATAAACATGAGAAATGCTTTTTTCCCCTTCTACGTTCAATGTGTGTGTTGTTTTCTGAACCGAATGAACTACTGCCGGGGAATATATTGAATATTTATCATATATCCTATATTATTTTGTTTTGGCAATATATAATTAATGATGATCTTTAAGAATTAACTTTCCTGTGTTCATGAAAGTTGAAAGTCATTTCATTTTGTGAAAAATATGCACAACAAATATGCAAATTATAGTAAATTAAATAATGCTATATGCTTTATATATATAATTTATAGCTTATTTATATATGTATAAATCTGTTCTCTTGGTGCAGATGAAATTTATTCAATTTCAGTCTTGTTTCATTTAGTAAAACTCAATTGATTATTTTTGACTAAAGTTTTATTATGTTTTCTTTGCATACTTTAAATGTACTTTTGCAATAATTACTGATTGAAAAAAATATTAGTTATGGTTTTAAGCCATTTCAGACCAAATGCATAGGCCTATATTTTGAGGTATATTTTAAATAACATCAAAATTCTGAAAAATGAGCTAATAATATGTATATTAAATCTTGAACACAGCTGCTTCTGTGTGTGCCTTTAACATTCCTTTCTTAATTATTGCCATCAATTGATTGTTTATGGTGACAGTTAATCAAGTATCTGTGTGCCAACTGGCACGTCACCAACTCCACAACTGCTGGACACACACACACACACACACAAACACGTGTGTCGACTGCCACTGAAACACAGCATCTCATCTGTTTGTCAGTTGACTTTTGCTTCCCAAGGTTACACTTCCACCGGTTGCCTGGAGTCCCACTTAAACCTTTCCAGATTTCCACAATCTTTCCTGGTAATCCTCTGAAATTGATTTGGCAGGTTTTCGTGGGATGGTCCGGTGGGGTTTGGTGAGGGTTTAGAGCTGATAGCAGATCAGATATCACTCGAGCGCTGATTGTGTTAATGTCTGGATGGAATGTCATGGAATTATCCAGCGCACTGGATCTCAATGGGACGGAACATTCTATTTGGCTCTTTCCGAAGGTTCCGTTTTCAGCGGCCAATCAGGGAGCTCGCCTGCTTTGATTGCGGTCACATGACCGGCGTGTCGGTCCTGGCCAATCGGATTGGCGTGTCCCATGAAAGGGTCGTTAGAATATCACCATGGAAATGAGTTTGGATGGCAGCCATCTTCTGCCGCCCGTTTTCTCCTCGAACACTTCCTGTGGGTCACAAACAGACACACACACAAACACACACACACACCCGCCTTATTTCGCTCTGAATGTGGCGTGTGCATGTTTTTCACACAGAGCATTGTGAATTGCATGTATTTTTCAGGTTGCAAAAGTGATCAACGAAGGAATAAACCAACTACATCTTTGCATCTGTTGTGTTTGTTGAGGTGTGAGTTAATTTGGCTGGTTTGCGTGTGTGAGAGTGTGTGTGTGTGTGTGTGTGTGTGTGTGTGTGTGTGTGTGTGTGGATCGAGGCATCTGGCAGTAATTAGGTTAAATTAGAAGTGCTGTGGTCACTTGCCAAAAGCTCTATACCTTGAAAGGCTGCACAAATAATAAAGCGCTTGTAGTAAAGCCCGTCACCTGTGTGTGTGTGTGTGTGTGTGTGCGTGCGTGCGTGCGTGCGTGCGTGCACTCAATTATTGTTTTTGGTCTGTAATAATAGTCTGTATTTTGTAACATGATGCAAAATAACCTTTAAATGACCAAAATCACCAGGATGTTTACGCTTTCCTTGTTTGCTCCTCTTTTTTTTTCCATGTTTGTACAGTTTTCTGATGTAGTTTCTCTCTTTCTCCTCCCTCTGTGTTTTTAAGTGCCTTCTTTGACTTGTTTGATTGGAGAATCAGAAGAGGCCCAGAGTGGCTCTTATTACCCATAAGGCTGTGTGGGTGGAAGTATGCGTGTCAATTCCTGTTTACGGGGTCCGTTTGAGAACTGAAGCAATACACACTGGCTCAGTGTGAGCCGATCTATGAAGCAGGTGCAGAGTTTTGTTTTTTTAATTGAAGCTATTATAATATATATATATATATATATATATATATATATATAGTTATTTATTCTGGCTTTAATGCTTAATATGGATCTTTCCATGAAGCAGGTGCCTTTACATTTTGAAAAAGAAATTTCTGTATGATTTTAAACTTAAAAATTATTTCAGATTATTTTAGTGTTTGTACATGATCTTCATTTCAAGATAAATTATTTATTTGAATATATATATATATATATATATATATATATATATATATATATATATGAAACAAATACTATATTATTTATATATATATATATATATATATATATATATATATATAAATATATACACAGTATGTATACATGTGAGAATATATATATATATATATATATATATATATATATATATATTAATGTATAATAGTATATTTTATAGTAATATATAACTATAATAATAATTATAACTATAATATGTCTATTTCTGAGAAAGAGAATTTACTGCAGATATTTCTACAAATATCCACTTTTCAAAAATCTGAGTAACACTTAAAACCTTATATGTATAATGCATTATAAGTGTTTTTAATGCATTAATTATGCCTTGTAATGCACATTACATTGTATGATGTCATGAATAATTGTAACCACAGTTATAATACATTATAATTCTCATCTATTCATTGTTACGCCTTTAGAATGAGTTAAATCACACCACAAACAATGTCAGATCTGCAAATGTTACAATGTACAATTATTTATGATGCATTATGACATGAATTATGAATAGCTTTATTATGCATTATACATAAAGGCTGTAAGTAAAGTCTGTTTTTGAAATAAAACATGAAATATCAATAGTGGTGTTGAGATGAAACCGCAGATAAAGCACTGAAGACGAGGAGACGAGGGTCTGATGAAGCTCGTGTTTCGAAGTCTGATGATTCAGAGTGTGTGTGAGATCACCAATCTCTTCAGAGTGTGTGTGTGTGTGTGTGTGTGTGTGTGTGTGTGTGTGTGTGTGTGTGTGTGTGTGTGTGTGTGTGTGTGTGTGTGTGTGTGTGTGTGTGTGTGTGTGTGTGTGCGTGAGATCACCAATCTCTTCAGAGTGTGTGTAAGATCACCGATCTCTTCAGAGTGTGTGTGTGTGTGTGTGTGTGTGTGTGTGTGTGTGTGTGTGTGTGTGTGTGTGTGTGTGTGTGTGTGTGTGTGTGTGTGTGTGTGTGTGTGAGATCACCAATCTCTTCAGAGTGTGTGTGTGAGATCACCAATCTCTTCAGTGTGTGAGAGATCACCAATCTCTTCAGAGTGTGTGTGTGAGATCACCAATCTCTTCAGAGTGTGTGTGTGAGATCACCAATCTCTTCAGTGTGTGAGAGATCACCAATCTCTTCAGAGTGTGTGTGTGAGATCACCAATCTCTTCAGTGTGTGAGAGATCACCAATCTCTTCAGAGTGTGTGTGTGAGAGAGATCACCAATCTCTTTAGAGTGTGTGTGTGAGATCACCAATCTCTTCAGTGTGTGAGAGATCACCAATCTCTTCAGAGTGTGTGTGTGAGAGAGATCACCAATCTCTTTAGAGTGTGTGAGATCTTCAATCTCTTCAGTGTGTGTGAGATCACCAATCTCTTCAGAGTGTGTGTGTGTGTGTGTGTGAGATCACCAATCTCTTCAGAGTGTGTGTGTGAGAGATCACCAATCTCTTCAGAGTGTGTGTGTGAGAGAGATCACCAATCTCTTTAGAGTGTGTGAGATCTCCAATCTCTTCAGAGTGTGTGAGATCTCCAATCTCTTCAGAGTGTGTGTGTGAGAGAGATCACCAATCTCTTTAGAGTGTGTGAGATCTCCAATCTCTTCAGAGTGTGTGTGAGATCACCAATCTCTTCAGTGTGTGAGAGATCACCAATCTCTTCAGTGTGTGTGTGAGATCACCAATCTCTTCAGAGTGCGTGTGTGAGATCACCAATCTCTTCAGAGTGTGTGTGTGAGATCACCAATCTCTTCAGAGTGTGTGTGAGATCACCAATCTCTTCAGAGTGTGTGTGTGTGAGATCACCAATCTCTTCAGTGTGTGTGTGTGTGTGTGAGAGAGATGACCAATCTCTTCAGAGTGTGTGTGTGAGAAATCACCAATCTCTTCAGAGTGTGTGTGTGAGAGAGATCACCAATCTCTTTAGAGTGTGTGAGATCTCCAATCTCTTCAGTGTGTGTGAGATCACCAATCTCTTCAGAGAGTGTGTGTGTGTGTGTGTGTGTGTGTGTGTGTGTGTGTGTGTGTGTGTGTGTGTGTGTGTGTGTGTGTGTGTGTGTGTGTGTGAGATCTCCAATCTCTTCAGAGTGTGTGTGTGTGTGTGTGTGTGGGATCTCCAATCTCTTCAGAGTGTGTTTGAGATCTCCAATCTCT
>JAPDVR010000014.1:40635149-40687649 GCA_026230005.1 Gila orcuttii | reverse complement strand
AAACACTATAAACACCCTAACTGCATAGCAACAGCCTAAAACACTTGAAACAACCTAACTGCATAGAAACAGCCTAAAACACACCCTAACTGCATAGCAACAGCCTAAAACACTTGGAACACTCTAACTGCATAGAAACAGCCTAAAACACACCCTAACTGCATAGCAACAGCCTAAAACACTTGGAACACTCTAACTGCATAGCCACACCCTAAAACACTTGAAACAACCTAACTGCATAGCAACAGCCTAAAACACTATAAACACCCTAACTGCATAGCAACAGCCTAAAACACTTGAAACAACCTAACTGCATAGCAACAGCCTAAAACACAATAAACACCCTAACTGCATAGCAACAGCCTAAAACACTTGAAACAACCTAACTGCATAGCAACAGCCTAAAACACTATAAACACCCTGCACAACTGCATAGCAACCGCCTAAAAAAAACTTAAAGCGCATAGGACTATGTGCGTTAATAATGGACAGGTGCTTCACTACAACAGAAAAATGCAGCCAGAACTCAATCTCCATGTTATTAAACCCCCTCCAGAGTCATAGTCTGATCTCTTTCACAGACGTGTGTGTGTGTGTGTGTGTGTGTGTGTGTGTGTGTGTGTGTGTGTGTGTGTGTGTGTGTGTTCATGGGAAAGTCTTCCATCTGTGCTGAAGTCTCTTGGTCTCCATAAAACTCCTCAAACTTCGCCCTCGAGCTCTGGAGACATCACAAGTTTCACGGAGTTTCATTTAGTTTTGTCTCAGATTTTTCTCCAAAAATTCCTTAGGGAAAAAAAAAACATTTTCTCATCAGAAACCACTTAAAGTTATCGTTTGCTCTACAGAGCTGTCTCGGAGAAACATTTGAGATGTTAGAGAGATCTAATAATGTGATGTTCTTGTTGTCATTTGAGGTAAATTGAGGAAGATCTTCTGTTTCTTTATATCTGAGGGTCGTTCTGTCCTCGTACGCCCACTGTGTGTTTATCCCAGCACAATATTCCCATCCGGCATGTTCCCAGTGTTCCTGCTAGTCATTACTGCACGGTTTTCCAGACGGGAATGCTCTGCTGTTTGTGCGCTGATGTCATCACTGATCTGCCGCAGCTGCTCCTCTCATATTCGCACTAAATTATTGTGTTGCAACACTTTGGGAATACGGCAAATTGTTCCTGGGAAAGTGTTTCTCTCCTGATATTATAAAGAGCAGTTTTGCAGGCTGCTTCTGTCTGTTCTCTAATGCTTCCTCATGCATGTCATGGTGATCTTGATTGCATAAAAATCTAAAGTGAAATGCATGTTGAGAGGGTGTGTTGTGTCTTCAGTCGTCCTGATCAGTGTGTGTTGTGTGTTTCAGGTATACGCCCCGTCTGCCAGCACTGCCGATTATAACCGAGACTCACCAGGTTACCCCTCCTCTAAAGCACCGGGCAGCAGCTTTCCCAGCTCCTTCTTTATGCCAGGTAAACACAGAACAACTGCCTAACACACTCAGAATACCCTAGCAACTGTATAGCAACAGCCTAAAACACTTGCATCACCCTAGAAACAGCCTAGCAACAGCCTAAAAGACTCAGAACACACTAGCGATTGCATAGCAACTGCCTAAAACACTTGCATCACCCTAGAAACAGCATAGCAACAGCTTAAAACACTCAGAACACCCTAGCGATTGCATAGCAACAGCCTAAAACACTTGCATCACCCTAGAAACCGAATAGCAACAGCCTAAAACACTCAGAACACCCTAGCGATTGCATAGCAACAGCCTAAAACACTTGTATCACCCTAGAAACCAAATAGCAACAGCCTAAAACATTCAGAACACCCTAGTGATTGCATAGCAACTGCCTAAAACACTTGCATCACCCTAGAAACCGAATAGCAACAGCTTAAAACACTCAGAACACCCTAGAAACAGCATAGCAACTGCCTAAAACACTTACATCACCCTAGAAACTGAATAGCAACTGCCTAAAACACTTACATCACCCTAGAAACTGGATAGCAACTGCCTAAAACACTTGCATCACCCTAGAAACAGCATAGCAACAGCCTAAAACACTCAGAACACCCTACCGATTGCATAGCAACTGCTTAAAACACTTACATCACCCTAGAAACAGCATAGCAACAGCCTAAAACACTCAGAACACCCTACCGATTGCATAGCAACTGCCTAAAATACATGCATTACCCTACAAACCACACAGCAACAGCCTAAAACACTCAGAACACTTTTTAACTATGGCAAGGGTGCTTCACTACAGCAGAAACAAACCAGCCAGAACAAAATCTACATGTTATTGGACCTCTCAGGTCCAGAAGTCTAAGCCTGATTTTGTGTGTGTGTGTGTGTGTGTGTGTGTGTGTGTGTGTGTGTGTGTGTGTTTATGTGTTTCATGAATGATTTCAGACGGTCATCACAGTACAGACCCATGGAGCTCGTCCGGCAGTATGAACCAGCCCGGATACAACAGCATGCTGGGAAACTCCACACACAGCGCTCAGAGCAGCAGCTACTGCGGCCTTCACCCACACGAGAGACTCGTGAGCGCACTTACTCACATATCTTACCTAGTTAAAGGTGCACTGTGTCATTTTTAGCTGCATCTAGTGGTGAGGTTGTGAATTGCACCCAACAGAAGTTACGGTGGCCGACAGGAAGTGATGTCGTCGTCTGAGACACCAGAGAGTAGCCAGTTTAGCAATGAGGTTTCTTTACAAAGATAAATTAAGAAATGATGTTTACTTAATTATTCAGTAAAACAATATGTTATTGCAAATATTATTGTTACTTGTTCATCATTTTAGCTAGCTTCTTTGCACGAAGAACAACATAGTGACAAAACACGTTTGCCCGTTAAACATGGTGGCACAAAATGGCCATTTCAATGTAAGTTGGACCCGGGGTGTGTGTAGATAGAAATGGCTCATTCTAAGGTAATAAAAGCATAACGGTTCATGATGTAAATTCTTTATACACCACTGAAAACATAGTTATGTATATGGTATTGCATCACTGTCAACAGATCCTCCTAAATATTACACACTGCACCTTTAAGATTAGTTCAGCAGACTTGTGAGTTTTTAAACGGTGTCCAATGATACACTGCAAAAAAATCTTTTCTTACTTAGTATTTTTGTCTTGTTTCCAGTCCAAATTTCAAAAAACTCTTAAATCAAGATGCATTTACTTAGGTAGTAAAATGCCATAGATATTATGATATTACACACAGATATTATGTTTTGTTTTCTGGGGAAATAAATAAAAATTAAGTGAGTTTTTGCTTAAAAAAACTCAAATATATATTTCATCACGGCCAGATGAATACGCTAAATTATCCAAATTGACAGATTGTGTTAAAGATATAAAAGATTGGATGACGCGTAATTTTTTTTTATTAAATCCAGACAAGACAGAGGTAATACTTATCGGTTCTAAAAAACGTCCACAAAACCTTTCACAGCACGACTTTAACATAGTAGGATGCCCTGTTACTTTATCCGCTACAGTAAAATACCTGGGTGTTACATTAGACTGCAACCTGTCTTTTGAAAAGCATATTTCATATGTTACAAAAACTGCCTTTTTCCACCTTAGAAACATTGCTAAGCTACGTAATATGCTATCAGTCTCTGATGCAGAAAAGTTAGTTCATGCATTCATGACCTCGAGACTAGATTACTGTAATGCTTTATTAGCTGGTTGTCCTGCATCTTCAATAAACAAGCTACAGTTAGTCCAAAATGCAGCCGCTAGAGTTCTTACTAGATCAAGAAAATATTATCATATAACACCGATTTTATCATCACTTCATTGGTTACCTATAAAGTTCCGTATTAAATACAAGGTATTGCTTTTGACTTATAAAGCTCTAAATGGTTTAGCTCCAGTCTATTTAACGGATCTTCTATCGCCTTACAATCCATCGCGCTCTTTAAGATCACTAAATTCGAGGCTTCTGGTCATTCCTAGGATATCCAGATCCACCAAAGGAGGCAGAGCATTTTCACATTTAGCTCAGAAGCTCTGGAATAGCCTTCCTGATATTGTTCGTAGCTCAGACTCGCTCTCCCAGTTTAAAACTAGACTGAAGACGCATCTATTTAGCCAGGCATTCATATAATTTTTTATCTTACAGTTACTGTAAATTCGGCCTCTAGTTCATAAACGCCAGAGGAGAACTGGCCCCCGACTGAGCCTGGGTTCTCCCAAGGTTTTTTTTTCTCCATTGGGTCATCTGATGGGGTGTTAGGACACCATTAGGTCACTGGATGGAGTTTTTCGGTTCCTTGCCACTGTTGCCTTTGGCTTGCTCAGTTGGGGATATTCAAATTAATTAACCAATCATACCATTGATCAGCTCTACCAAACTTGGATGTCTTTTTTCCAGTAATAAACAAACATTGTTAAGTTGTTTTGATTGATACTGTGAAGCAGTTTTGATACACTCTGTATTGTGAAAAGCGCTATATAAATATATTTGACTTGATTTGACTTGACTTGACTAAAACAAGCAAAATGATCTGCCAATGGGGTAAGAAAAATAATCTTGTTTTTGTTTGAATTAAGATTATTTTTTTGACCCCATTGGCAGATCATTTTGCTTGTTTTAAGGAAAAACTCACTTAAGTTTTATTTATTTTTTCTTAATTTCCCTGGAAAACAAGAAATAAAATTTTATGGTATATTACTCATCTTGAGTTAAGCATTTTTAGATATTTGGACTGGAAACATGACAAAAATTAAACGTTCATGTCTGACTCCGTCTCATCTGTTGAATAACTCTCTTTCTCTGTGTGTTTTGCAGAGTTACCCGTCACACTCATCGGCTGAGATTAACCCCAGTCTTCCTCCCATGTCCAGTTTCCATCGGAGCGGCGGGTCGAATCACTACAGCACGGCGTCTTGCTCCGCAACCACTAACGGGACAGAAAGCGTCATGGGTGAGTTCTGTGTTTATACAAAAACAAGTAGGCCAGACAAGTAATTTGTCGAGGTCAATTTGTAAAGAAAGACTACACGCCTGCGCACATATATATTTAAACGCGCATGCCTATAGACGTAATACGCATCTGCACGCCGTCAGCGTTTTCACATATTCGCGTTTTTGAAGTTTATGCGGAGATGATAATGTTTTTTTTAATTATTCAACGCTTGCACCTTTGAACCTATTTCAAGGTTTGCGTTCTCGAGTACTAAACACTGTTGTTGTGTGAATGAGCGGCCGGAGTGCGTTACGGGTTTTCTGATAGACAGTGTCGTGTTAGCGGCCGCTACATTAATAACTAATGATCTTAGCAACGGAAGTGAATCAATCAAAACTAACTTTATCTGGACAATAACTTTATTCTAGAGCTGCTGTAAAGCCCAAACAATCTCTGTTACTGTAATTTCCTGTTATCTCTGTAAAGCTGCTTTGAAACTATCTATAGACGCAGTGAAAGGAGGATTATAGAATGACGGGTCACTCATTTATACGTCACTTTATGTTCAGCGCGTCACACGTCATTACACGATTTCAACGTCATTACACACACGCAGGCCTTTCAGTTTCGTTTTTTTAATCCGATCAAGTGTTTACATGCTCTCTCGATCGGATTAGAAAAGGAATAAACTCGTTTCAATCAGATCGAAATTTCATTCAGATCGATTAAGGTGTTTAGATGAAGGCTTTTCAGTCCGACTGAGCCGTCAAGCCCATTACTAACGGATTATTTGGTTGCATGTAAACGTAGGCAGTGAGAATCAAAGCGGAGTGAAGATTTGATTCAGTCACTTTCACAATGCGAACTAATGCAAATGTTGAGGTATTGCGGATTGAATAATATTAGGATAATTGTTTTGAGAGCAGGGTTTCCGTCAGGGTTTTAGTCAGGTCTAAAAAAGTGTTTACCCTCGTTCATTTCCAGAAACGCTGGCCGCATAAAGTTATTACAAAGTAGCAAAAAAGTATCGAGTTGTAGCCTACAAAGCGGAGCTCTAGAGCAGGGGTCTCCAACACATCGCTCGCGTGCTCCAGTAGCTCGTTGCTTGATATGAGCTAGCTCGCCAGAGGCCGTTCACATATCGCGTCTTTTCCGCGCTCAAGTTTGTTCAAGTGTAGGCGCGCGGCAAGCACGCTCATAATTGAAGCGACGCGTTAATTTTTTTTACCAGGCGCAACGAGATGGAAAAAATCTAAACTTTTCAGAGTGCCGCAAATGCACGCACCGCAGGTCATGTGACAGGAACCAACCAATCACCCCTTTCCATAACAACATTGAAAGCTCCGTCAACATGAAGGATGGGGGGTTCACCCAGACACTCTTTTAAAATCTAGCCATGATTTTTAATGGTATTTTAATGTTTATGTTATGAAAAAGTGCATATTGATGCTAATCAATTTATTTGCTGTTTTTCGACATAAAACTAGTTGAATTGACTTCATTCTGTAGTATTAGTACTTTTTGAACAGGATTCTGTGATAACCTTGATAATTTTGGTCACTTTAATCATCTCATCATTTCCTCTCTAGTTATGATCAACTATGATCAACTAAAATCAACAATAATTGTGTTTTTACAGTATAATATGCAAAAAGTACAATTTTATATTAAAAAAATATCTACCTTTCCTTCTCTCTCACACACACACACACACATAGATAGATAGATAGATAGATAGATAGATAGATAGATAGATAGATAGATAGATAGATAGATAGATAGATACTCTAATGATCCCGAGGTAACTATCTAACTTGGATAATGCGTCGTGTAAGTCTTAAATTTCAATCTTAATGGTCTTAAAATGTCTTAAAAAGGTCTTAAATTTGACTTACTGAAACCTGCAGAAACCCTGTGAGAGAAGGAGTCAAGGGAGCTACAGGAGATCAGGTTTAGCGGCTCAGTGACATTAATTATTAATCAACCTATCTGGTCATGTAAAGTTGATCAGTAACTGTTTCTGATCAGCTGATCAACATCATTGGTCATTCCTACAACTGTCAGTTACCGAATCAGCCTTGATATTGACATAAACGTTTTCTGTTTTCGAAATGTTTTTGTGAATACGGAGTAAATGTTAATTGTGTAAAGCAGTGGTTCTCAACTTGTTTTGACTCAAAAGCCCTCCATGTGGATGAAGATAATTATGATACTTCTGCTATAATGACAAAGATGCTTGTTTTCAAACTTTTTTTATTTATGGAAACTAGGGGTTTCAATTTATTCAATTAAATTAATTTTTTTAATGAATGTTAAAATAAATCACTAAAATCAAACCATTTAGATTTAAATGTTTATTTAAAAAACGAATAAAAATTTTAAAAAAGGATAAAATAATTATTTTAAAATTAAATATCAAAATCAAACCATTTATATTCTATACAGTTTATAAGTTTCAAGAACTGAATGTTCTTCAGGATTCAGTTATGAATTTATATGAATTTATTATATTAAAAAAAAATTAACTCACAAATGATGATTTCTCAGCAATTTCTACTCAAAATATTTCAGAGCTTGACGTAACTAGAACAATGTGTATTCATTAGGGCTGTTTTCGACTAAGGATTTTCATAGTCGAATCTGATTCGTTTGATTTTGCCGTAGTCGACTGATAGTCGAACCCATAGGCGTCGATTTCGGGGGGTCAGGTGGGTACGGTGGGTACGCGTACCCACCAGATTTCATCATGAGTCATTTTGTACCCACCACCTTTAACTTCCGTCCATATTAATTTGACTTTTGGTTCGATTTTTTTAACCGTTTTCAGTGGTTATGAGGAGCAATATGAGAGAGAAATTTGGTAATCATCGTCTGACCCAACAAAAAAACATTATAATATTAATTTTATTGTATTTTTCGTGTTCGCATTTATGAGGGAAAAAACAACGTGTCAGTTCTAGGTTACGGACGTGAGCGCTCTGAAAGCGGCACTAAAAGACTGCTTTAAAACTTTCACAGAGACCTCAAACAGAACAGCTGCCTTTCTTTAAATTTAATTTTGTTTTGTATTAATTATATCTTAATTTTAATCAATGTTTCATGAACCAGTTGCCTGGATTTAATAAAAAATAATTACATATAGCAGAATCACGACATGTAGGCGCCGGCGAGTGAACTGGAGTTCGTCTCATAAATTAACCGAAACTCGGCGTATAATGCACATTCACATTCACGTATTTAGACACATTTAGACGCATTTATAATCATTACTTTTACCGGTTCTTTGTGGCAAGCTGTATGCGTACGGTCGTGCGCTTGAGCACAAATTATGAGCTTATTGGCGATTTTTTTATAATTATTGACAAAATTAGAATATAGCCTAGTAAAAGTTTTTTTTATTTATTTTTTTTTTTTTTTGTGTGTGAAAGTTTTGGGTGGGCCTGTTGAAAAGTGGGGCTGTGCCTGAGCTACAGGACATTGTCTTTCAAAACATAACCTGTGCGAAAGAGAGAAAAAAAATAATGCGTCATTGTACCCAGCACTTCTGAAAATGCACTTCCGAATGCGTCTCTGTCCCCAGCACATATCAAACCAAACTGACGCCCATGGTTACATAACACTTCCCTACTATTCGACTATGAGGTTCATAGTCGAATCAGACCTCTCCGAATCGAATCGTCGAATCCTCGACTATTAGAAGTCAGCCCTAGTATTCATTATAGAAATTTCAATGATTTTTGTTTAATAGTATTAATTTAATCCTTTTTGTTAATACAGGGAACAAAGTAAGATTTTTTTTTAAAAGCTTGTTTTGTCTTATATTAAATCATTTTAAGTTATTTTGCAGTCCCATTAGAAGTGTGCTGGGCTCCTGGTTGAGAATCACTGCTCTGAAGTGTTCATTTAAAGACAGCACTTTTGTCCTCATCTTATTTAAATGGATAGGAGTTGTAAAGCTCTATAATCTGTCTCTCTCTCTGTTGTGTTTCAGCGAATCGATCGTCGAGCGGAGCAGGGACGAGTTCGCAGACGGGAGACGCGTTAGGAAAGGCCCTGGCTTCAGTGAGTCAACAGGTCTCACAGGCCCGGACAAATACAACAACACACACCTGCGAAAGACAACATGAAACCACATTCACAACTTCTTTTATGCTTCGACCAATAGCAAACCACAACCATTCAACCATCCAGTCAGTTCTAAATCAAGCCCCGCCTACATTTGTTCTTGTTCGGATAAAGTCACAATTGACCCTTCGCTAAGCCACGCCCGAAAACCGCCACTGGCCAATCGTGTCTTAGCAACCGTAACTAGGCGCGGGAGGTCTGGCAAGCTTTCGAGCGAGGGAAACATGCCGAAGCGTTGTGCGTATGGATTGTGCAAATCTGATACCCGGTATCCTAAAAGTTTGGACGGGAGAGTGGATTTTTTTTCCTTCCCGAAAATCTAAAAGCCAAGGTGAGAAATGATGTGCGTGGATCAAGCAGTGTGGGAGACCACATTCACAACTACATGTCCACAGGATTAACAAAAACACATATTCCTTGGAAGTTGGAAATAATTACGGTTCTTTGTTCATAATGCACATTTTAACGTAAAATAAGACGTTTAAAGACAAGACGGAGGCTCACTGACATACTTTAAAATATATTTCAGCATTTAGTTAATCGACAGCCTAAGTTACCCCTGACTGAGTAACTTTAACCCAATCCGATCGCGGCTCTCCCGGTGTTAGTGTTAAACCACAAGATTTATGGATAAACTTTTTGATTTATAATTATTAGATTATTTTCACATTTCACTTACCCTGCTGTGCACGAACATGGCTGTTCCTCAATTTGTGTGTTTCCCATGTGAATGGTCAGTGTATGAGGCGCTGCTGCTGCAGATATAGGCTTTAGCTTCAATTTTTATGAAATTATTCTCTAATCGGTTGCATATTATGTCGTGGATATCCCTCGAATGCACACTGCAGTCCCTTTTGTCTTGCTCTCTCAGATATTTCACATGTTCGCCAAAAATGACTAATTATCTCATTGGGAATGTCTGACATCGGTGCATACACACTGTAATAGACGTGCTAGACGCGAAAGCTTGACAGGCGTAGCAACAGTAACTAAGGAGGGCGGGGCTTAGCGAAGGGTCAATAGGGGAGAAAAGACGATCGCAACTTCTGTTTCGTGTGGGCTTTAATGCAACAGACATTTATGAAGAGAGTAAATGTGATTTCATGTTGCCTTTTAAACATCTTAGCCAGCAGAATCTCAGATAAATGAGGATTCACACAAGCGCTCCTGTAGGGAGTTTGCGCATGATGTTGTGTGTTTGTGGCGTTCTCGTTTGTCATTGCTGTGTGTTTGTTGTCGTTGTAGATCTATTCCCCCGACCACACCAATAACAGCTTCTCATCCAACCCGTCCACTCCTGTGGGATCACCTCCGTCGCTCACAGGTAACAGTGTGTTTGTGTGTGTGTTGTTTTCTGATGAGTGTGTGTGTTTATTCTCAACAGATTTTTAAACACACACACTGTTTGCGCTGATATCAGTCACCTGATAACTCTAGTTCTGCTTTACTGCTCACTGTTTACTATACATCATAATGAGTACGATTATATAAAAAGAGTATTTGAAACATGATGATCAAAATTTTCAACATTTAGTTGGTTATTATAGTTAACTATAGCGCAATTCAAAGCTTTTCGTATGTTGCATTTTATATATTCCGTAGGATGTTCCCACCTACACTGGGTTAAGCACTGGGTTAAAAACAACCCAAGGGCTGGGTAAATACAGGACAGAACACATGCTGGGTTAAATTTACCCAGCAAATTGGGTTGTTTATTTAACCCAGCATACTGGGTTGATTCATTTTTTAAAACTAGCTTCTTTTTAACTTTTTTATTAATTTTTTACGGATTAACTAAACTTAAAAAAAAATAAAAAATACTCCACACAACCACTGGTTTGCATGAGAATTCCTTTATTTTCGATCATATTTTACAGTATAGCATATTTTATATAGTTATGAATACATAGTGCATACATTTAACTCAACCCCTGGGTTGTTATATCTGACCCAAGATCCGGGTAATACAAAAATTACCCAAACACTGGGTTGTTACATCTAACCCAGGATCTGGGTTACACAAAAACTACCCAAATACTGAAAAAATAACCCAAAAAATGTACCCAAAATGCTCAAACCAGGATTTGGGTAGAAAAAATAACCCAAGATTTTTGGAGCGTAAACGCACTTCATCTCAATGCCTGATTATCACGTCATTATTCGAGTCGGCATGAAAACGACCGCCGCCTAATTGCAATGTCTCAGAGTGCCAAAGTTATTAGACCGACAACCATTAAATGCGCAAGTGCAAATTAATATTTAAACTTAAACATGCGAGGGAAGTTTAAGTAACTAATTTAATAATTTTCTCATTGGCAGCGGTGCGGATACATGCAAAATTTATTTGCACATGAATGTGGCTATAATTATGTGCTAATTAGCATTTGAAAATGAGGTTTAATAATACAGAGAAGCGTCTGAAATGCATGTTTCTATAAAGAAGAACAATTTGAAAAAACACAACATAATTAGCCGTGATATACGTGATGAGCGGATGCACAAACGCAAACAGGTGAAGGTCAGAGAGAAAGAATAAATGAGCGCCACTCCTCTCTAATTACCGGCGTGAACCGGGCCGCGTTTGCATCTTAACATGAGCGCGTGAAAGAGAGAAGAAGAAGGGAAGAATAACGAGGTGTTATTAGCATGTGGGTCGTCACCTATCATAGGCAGAGTTGCGCCACCGGCTGACGAGCTTCACATCTACACTGCTCTCACACAGAGATCCACACAAAAGAAGAGAGGACAACAAAGAGAAAGACGGAATCATTTATTCCGCTGGAGTGAATGACAGTTTATTGGTCGGGTTTGAGTGTCGGTCTATCCATCTATCCATCTACAGTATCTATCAATCTATCTATCTATCTATCTATCTATCAATCTATCATCTATTTATCTATCTATCTATCTATCTATCTATCTATCTATCAATCTATCATCTATTTATCTATCTATCTGTCTATCTATCAATCAATCTATCTATCTATCTATCTATCTATCTATCTATCAATCTATCATCTATTTATCTATCTATCTATCTATCTATCAATCTATCATCTATTTATCTATCTATCTATCTATCTATCATCTATCAATCTATCATCTATCATCTATCAATCTATCATCTATTTGTCTATCAATCTATCATCTATCAATCTATCATCTATCAATCTATCATCTATTTATCTATATATCTATCTATCTATCATCTATCAATCTATCATCTATCAATCTATCATCTATCCATCTATCTATCCATCTATTTATCTATCCATCTATCTATCATCTATTTATCTATCCATCCATCTATCCATCCATCTATCTATCTATCCATCCATCCATCCATCCATCTATCCATCTATCCATCCATCTATCTATCCATCTATCTATCATCTATCCATCATCTATCTATCTATCCATCCATCTATCTATCCATCTATCTATCTATCATCTATCCATCCATCTATCTATCCATCTATCCATCCATCTATCTATCATCTATCTATCTATCTATCTATCTATCCATCCATCTATCTATCCATCCATCTATCTATCATCTATCTATCTATCATCTATCCATCCATCTATCTATCCATCTATCCATCCATCTATCTATCATCTATCTATCTATCTATCATCTATCCATCCATCTATCTATCCATCCATCCATCTATCTATCTATCATCTATCTATCTATCATCTATTTATCTATCCATCCATCTATCTATCTATCTATCTATCATATATCTATTTATCTATCTATCCATCCATCTATCTATCATCCATCCATCCATCTATCTATCTATCATCTATTTATTTATCTATCTGTCCATCTATCCATCCATCAACTATCTGCACAAAAAAGAAGACTACAACATTAGAACGGCTATAAGTTGTTAAATATTAAAAAGTAGAGTCAAGCCATATCTGCTTTTGAGTATTAATATCAGTATTTATTGATATTCTGTTGACATTTGAAATCACATTATCACTGTTGTATGTTTTTTTATTTTCATGTTTGTATTTTACCTTGTGAAGCACTGTAAGCTGCTTTCCTGTATAAAAAGTGCTATAGGAATAAATAATAATTTGATTTTTAAATTCTTCTTCTGTTGATTGATGGTCAGCTGGTCTGCATGGTTATCCTATATTAAATAATTTGCTTTAAATTATTGTTTGTATATTAAATTATTAATTGTATATTTTTAAATGTCTGTGTGAGCTTGCTGCAAACTACTATCCCTGCGGGGACAAATAAACACTACTAACAGTAAAGTGTGTTTGAGGAATGGAGATATTGATGGATGTGATTGTACACAGTGATGATGTTGTCGATCTCGTTCCTCCAGCTGCCAGTACGGCCGTGTGGTCAAGAAACGGTCAGGGATCTTCATCTCCCAGTTACGAGCCACCACTGCACTCACTGGTAAGACATTAAACACTGTTCCTGTCAATTCTGCTCAGCCTTTAGGAAATAATACAGGCTTTGCCATGATGTTTGCCAAAATACCATAGTTATCGCAATAAAACTGTAGAAACTTACTGATTAAACATTAGTAAACAATTCACCCTTCGCAGGGAGTTTGATTGACAGGCGATCTGACCAATCATAATCCGCCATCCGCAAAATCCGCCATTTTTGTCCGACAAAGCCGTCAGGAGAGTTAATAGATTAACATCGGTGGATTTGAACTTGAAAAACGTTGTGTACTGATGTCTTTCCACAGTTAAAACAACATTCCTTCTGATGTTCATTCATGTTTATTTGATGCATTCAAGAGCCACAAAACAATATTTAAATTTCAAATCCAAATTTGAAAGTTGAGACTTGTTTCATATCAGAAGTAAGCTGGTCTGTCCTGTGTCAGTGTGTGTCAGTGTCCTCTCTGCTCCGCGATGTGTTTTTCTCTGTGTGAGAACATGATGTGTGAGTGAGAGCGCCGTGGCTTGTAAAAGAAGGCATTTTGGGTTTATATACTGTATAAGACATATACTGTATTTGTACAGAAAAGTTCACATGAATGCCTAAGAAAGCAGATACAGTGCAGGAAAATAAATCAAAAGTAATGATGAACGCAAGCAAGTAAAAAAGTTTTACAGTCAAACCAAAATTTATTCTGACACCTTCAACATTTCTCACATTATCACAGTTTATTCGCTGTAGTTTAGAAAATGGTAATGAAATATGACAAGAACTCAGAGTTATGAAATCATTTGATATTTCACTGGTTTTTGTCCAGCCTTCTATTAGACTCTCACACATGAATTATGTTGAATATCTGTCAGCTGTCAAATTTAACTACACAATTAGATAATACCAGTTTAGCTCAACCAGTGACCAAGCAATGCTTCATGTTGTTCAGTCTGTGGTGTAAAAAGCTGCATTAGCAATTGACCCTTCGCAAGGAGTTTGATTGACAGGCTATCTGACCAATCATAATCCGCCGAATCTGCCATTTTTGTCCGACAAAGAAGCTAGGAGAGTTAGTAGATTAACGTTGGAGGATTTTAACTTGAAAAACTAAGTGTACTGACGTCTTTCCGCGGTTAAAATAACATTCCTTCTTATGTTCATTCATGTTTATTTGATGCTATAAATTAACTAGAAGGAAGAGATGATCGGTTCACGAGCTGCTTTAAATGAGGCTCTACAGCGATCTGTCAGACACATTAAAGAGCCACAAAACGGTATTTATTGTTTAAATTTCTTTAAAAAATGACCAAATTTGAAAGTTGTTACTTTGTTTCATATCAAAAGTAACCTGGTCTGTTGTGTCTGTCAGCGCGTTGTCAGTGTCCTCTGCTCCGCGTTGTATTTTTCATTGTGTGAGAACATGGTGTGTTGTGAGAGCGGCGTGGCTTGTCGGACATAGCAACAGTAACTAAAGGGGGCGGGTCTTTGCGAACGGTCAATTAAAGAAAAAACACTTCAGAAAACATGATTAGCTCAAAGTATTTTTGTTCCCAAATTTTTACAAATGTTACTGGTAGTCACTGTATGAAGGATTATTGGGTATAATATGTCACAGTTTACTTTATTTTGCTCTCCTCACTTACATAAATTAACTATAGTGTCCTGCACACACTAGTAAAAAAATGATATCTGGTGTCTGAATAATTTTTGGTTTGACTGTAAATGCATCCTTCATTGGTATCTGTGCATTTATTCTGTTTCTCATCCTCCATCCAGCAAAGTCGTATCGAGGACAGATTGGAGCGCCTGGACGATGCGATCCACGTGTTGCGGAGTCACGCGGTCGGTCCGTCCACAGCGATGCCCGGCTCTCACGCGGACATGCACGCGTTGATCCCGCCGTCACACTCGCACAACGGGGCCATGAGCGGATACAGCGCAGGACTGCTGCCGTCCAACAGACACTCGCTCATGGTAAGAAACACTGGTCTTTACAGGCGTCATGCTTATTGGCTGCCGGTGAACCTATGTAGGTTTGTAACTAATTTGCATTATGCTAGTCTATGGTTTTCATTGGCTGAACAGCGTCTCTTAGCTCCGCCCTCAAACACTGTAGTTTATCTAAGACTGGAAGAGTTTGGTTCGTGTTGTTCGTGTCGAGAAGACGCTGTTTTCTGCTGACAAAGCAAATCCACTTTGATGAGATTGATACGGTAAAACCCACGACATCGTTACTGTTCGTATCAATAGCTATGTTTCCATCCACACGTTTTTATCCAAATTAAGTGATATCGAATGAAAAATGCCTTATGGAAACAGTCAAATTCGATTGAATTTCATGAATATTGACTCAAATGAAATACGTTCGGTCTCATCAGATTTTATCTTGATTGATATACGGCTTATGCGATAAACGTTGATGGAAACGTTATTTGCCGAATAAATAATGAATTGCGATTAAGTTTTAGGTCATTTTATGGTTGCAACCTGCCACAAAACATAGAAGAAGAAGTTTTAGTTAATTTCCGCCCAGTATTTCCGCTCTGTTTGCGCACACATGGCGGGTGTCAACAAAGACAGATGTAAGTGGACAAACGAGGAGACGAGATACTTTTTGAATTTAATTTACCAGAAAAATATAACGGCTATTTTAGATAGCAAAAATCTAAGAAATGCCATAATTTATCAGGAACTCGCGAAGGAAATGGCCAACAAAGGTTACGACAAGCCGTGGGACGTCCACCGGAGTAAATGGAAGGCGCTCAAACAGCGATACATGTGTCAAAAAAGAGAGTTGTCTCGCAGCGGTGCCGGAGGGAAAATAAAAGGCAAGTTCGACCTTTTTGATGAGATGGATCAGATCCTCGGCCAAAGGCCCATCGTAGCTTCCTTGGCTTCTAATCGTCGGGCATTTACGCGCATCTGCATCATCATAGCAATGTGTTGATAGCGTCGTTGTTTTCTTATTATAGCTTGATATGTTGCTATCAGCTGGCACATAAGCACTATTACAACTTGTGCAATATTGATCATTTGTTGGTAGATGGCGCAACAATCCATTTTGTCTAGCAAAACTTTGTTCGCAAATGTTTGCTTGAATGTTGTGCGATTCAGTGCGAAAATGAATGGAAACACCTTAAAATGTCTCAAATCAATTCGATATACCAATAACAGCATGTGACGTCATTACGCACAGGTTTTTATTCGCTTTAAAGCCGTTGGATGGAAACACACTTTCACCAGCTTTATTCGCATGAGTTTTTTTTTACCGAACTTCAGATAATTCTATTGACAAGTGGATGGAAACTTGGCTACTGTGTATCAAGAGCTGAGCGTCAGATATATGATAATGAGTGTTTAGTTTCTGACCAATCACAGCACACTGGGCCGTCTGACCAATCAGAGCAGAGCAGCTCTCAGAGAGGCGGAGTTTAGAGAGACTGAATCTTCAAACGAAGCGTTTCAGACACTGTGAGAAAAGAGCTGATGCTGCAGTGGATATTATGAGGAAATTAAAGTGTGTTTTGATCTTAGATGCATGTAAATCTGTTGCAGGGACTCCAGAACTAAACTAGAAGCCTTTAAAATAGCATTATAGGGCACTTTAAGACTTTTGTTATACCGTTTAAGATACTTATAACTGAATTTAAGGCTTTTAAAAGCTTTGAATCCTCTTTTTCGCACACATACTCCTAAATACAATTTGCAGTGCATCTATTTTTAGTCGTAAATGCGAGTAAAAATGCTTGAGCCACTTCCTGTCGAACGATGATCTCAATGCAAAAGTTTAAGACTAAATCTTTGCATCAATTGTGAGATTGTGTAATATGTGTGTGTGTAATCAGGTCAGGTTAGCAGTGTTGACTCTCTTCTGACTGTAAGTTATGAGCAGCGCAGGAATAAATACAGGAAATATCTGAGCGAGAGACAGAACGAGGGGGAGGAATGGACTTCAAAGCATCAGGGAAGATGCTGGTAATATTTTCCATATTTAAAGCTTTTTTTAAGACTTAAAACAATCCATAAAGTTTCAGACAGCTGGAGAGAATAAAGGGCAGAAAGAGAAAGAAAAGAAGATATAATGCTCGTAATACACACACACACACACACACACACAGTGAAGGGTTGTGTTCTCTTTTTTACATGCACATTTATATGCACATACACAAACGAAACTGTTTTTGATGCACTCGTATGTGTTTAAGTAGTCACCAGAATGTGAATTGCATAAAAATTTTGTCCCACTGAATTATTGAGGAATGCATCAGGAATATCAGGAACGCAACTTGCACGTTTTCTTCAGAAAATTTAAAAATTAAGTTGCAAAGTAGCATTCTTGTAGTCTAAAAAGTGTCGCTCAAGTAAGTGAAATGTAAAGAAATATTGTGCTAGTTGTTTTCATGTGTTTCTGATGAAGAACTGCTCTTCTTAAAGTTGTTTTTGGTTGAGGCGTGTGAGTGCGCTCTGTGTGTGCATATTTCCAGTGTTAACGAGCTGTTTTTAATGACATAAATGATTAAATGCAGGCGTGGGTTTGCTCAGGCGTTTTATTGGACGAGCTCTGCTGTTGACAGGGTCCTGAAACTCTGCTCAATGTCTCAGTGACGCTGATGTTTATTTGTTCACTTTCACGTGACGTGTGTGTGTGTGTGTGTTTGATTAGTTTCCTTAAAGGAATAGTCCAAAAATGATAATTTTGTCGCATTTTACTTTGTATCATCGATTACCTATTTTTGTTAATATAGTATATCAATGATAAAAACTTTTTAAAAATTTGGGTGAAATATCCCTTTCGTTTTTTTATTTATATATATATATATATATTGTTTTTAATATTTTGGATTTTAAATGTTGCGTGTTTTAGTTATTTTAGTCCTCCAACTTTAAATGAAAATGAGAAATGTTGCCTTGGCAAGTTTAAGTTTTATTTTATTTCTAACTAGATCAATGTACAATGTACTATTTTTTTAACGGCAGGTATCTTTAATAGTTGATGTTTTAGTAATTTGTTGTGTTTTTCTCATTTTTATTAGTTTTTTAGTGTCTATATATCTTTCGTTTTAATTTTAGTTAATTTAGTCTTTCAACTTTAAATGAAAATTAAAAATTGGCAACGAGAATATAAGAAGTATAAGTTGTATTTTATTATTTATTTATTTATCTTAGATTATTTAAGTAATGAACCCCTGTTCTGTCATCACTTACTCCCCTTCATATCCTTCCAAACTCGTATGACCCTTTCTCCTTCTATGGAAAACAAAAGAAGTTCCCTTTTGAATGTTCCCGCTGCTCTTTTGAATGAAAGTGAATGTGACTCTGGAGTGTGTGTGTAAATGCTGCAGTGAATGTGACTCTGGAGTGTGTGTGTGTGTGTGTGTGTGTGTGTGTGTGTGTGTGTGTGTGTGTGTGTGTGGTGTGTGTGTGTGTGTGTGTGTGTGTGTGTGTGTGTGTGTGTGTGTGTGTGTGTGTGGTGTGTGTGTGTGTGTAAATGCTGCAGTGAGTGTGACTCTGGAGTGTGTGTGTAAATGCTGCAGTGAGTGTGACTCTGGAGTGTGTGTGTGTGTGTGTGTGTGTGTGTGTGTGTGTGTGTGTGTGTGTGTGTGTGTGTGTGTGTGTGTGTGTGTGTGTGTGTGTGTGTGTGTGTAAATGCTGCAGTGAGTGTGACTCCGGAGTGTGTGTGTAAATGCTGCAGTGAGTGTGACTCTGGAGTGTGTGTGTGTGTGTAAATGCTCTAGTGTGTGTCTGAGTGTGTGGACTGTGTCTTTAAGAACATGTCGCTGGAGGAACAGCTGGATCAGATTTGCTGCTCTGTTGTTCTGTGAGGCTGAAGTGAGCGGTCAGAGAGCTGAGGTCATGCTGAAAACAGGTGCTCACATGATGAGGGGAGACCACTCACACACACACACACACACACACACACACACTGAAAACGTTACACAAAATGGCTGTTCAGTTCATGTGTACTGCAGTATGTGGATGTTCAGGATGCATAGATGCCCAGATGAGCAGTTTTCCCAAATTATAAAATTAAATAAATCATTATTTTTGGGTTATGATTGACATTGGTTTGAGTTCATATTAATATTTCACTTCTATATTATCATGGGTGGCGTATTTATTGCACATCAAAAACAAAACATTTTGTCTTGTTTTCCAGTACATATATCTATACATTCATAAATAAAGATACATTTATCTGATAAATGACTTCAGATGTTAGGTCTTATTTTCTGAGGAAATAAAAAATGTGTCTGGCAAATGGAGTCAGAAAAATAATTTTAATTTATTTTTCTGAACCCATTGACTGATATTTGTTATTTTTTAAGCATAAACTCACTTAAATTTTGATACTTTTCCGGAAAACAAGACTTAATATCTTAATATCTCCAGTAAATGTATCTTGATTTAAGATATTTGTTGTAGAAAACAAGACTGTGGAAGTTTTTAAGCAGTCCTTTTGAGTTGTTTTCCCATTAAAATATCAAAAATTCTTTAAAATAAGATCATTGTACTCGAGAAGCAACACTTGTATAAGATATTAAAATTTATTTATTGCAGGTGTATTTAATACGAGTGTATTTCACCGCAGTAAATTCATTGCAGTAAAACAAAATACACTTACATCTAGTGATTGAAAACAAAGTGCTGCAGTGCTGCTTCTCAAGTCAATCTATCTCGTTTCAATGGTTTTTTTTAGATATTTTAAAGACAAAAATACTGTTTTTGTGGTGAAAATACATATTTCTGATATAATGGATTAATGAATTAAACATGCACCGTAACGAGGTGAGGTCATGTGACTGCTGTGTGTATCACGTAGGAAACACTTTGTTAAAGATGCTCTAAGTTGCTGTTTAATCCAGGCTTCAGAGACACAAACACACTTGTGAACGCTCCTCTGAGCGGGTCAAGCGGCCGATCTTCAGGGATTGAGGCATTAGAGCTTTAAACACACAGTAATAGCGTTTAAAAGCGCTCGTTTCAGGATAAAGAGAGTCTGAGCTGCAGTAAATCTTCAGCCGACGGTTGATTGTGTTCAAAGCCATCAGATCCACAAGCCTCGAAACGCTACGCTTACAGTGTGTGTGTGTGTGTGTGTGTGTGTGTGTGTGTGTGTGTGTGAGAGAGAGAGAGTTCAGCACTCAGACTCACACAGAAGATGTGAAAACAGTGATAAAACATGAGTTCAGATCTGATCTGAGGAGTTTTAGATGCTTTTACTGTATGAAAAAAACAAGTTTTATTCACAGAAATTTGCACATTGGCTTTCATGTTTATATCTTGTTGGCTTCATTCTTAGAAAAAAAGGTTCAATGCAATTCTATATAGAACTCTATGGTTCTTGACTCAATTTTAAAGAACATTTTATGCCAAAACGCTTCCATTATAAATTATCACACTGTAAACATTTATGTTTGTGTTTACAAACTGAGGGAACGTTGGTATCATTTTCTGGGTAACATTTTAAGGCCTCGTTCATTAATGTTTGTCTATGCATTAACTAACAATGACAGATACATCCGTTAGTACAGGATTAACCTAACCCTAACCCTAATCTTCGTTAATGGAGTTAATAAGTAGCTATTCAGTCAAATTTATTTTGATGGTCAACTTTACACATTCTACCACTAACTATAAGTAACTTAGCAACTACAAGTCAACTTACTCTACTAACCCGAACCCTAACCTAACAAGAAATACACTCAAATGAGTAATAAAATAAATGTGGAGCAGCTCAGATCAGTTCATTTTGAGACTTTCATTTAATTTCAGTGACAAATGAACACGATTTCTCCGTCCTGCTGGTGTTTATTTTCCCGTTAAACCAGTTTAAGGATGATCCTCAGGTGAGGTTTATAACTGAATAAATCTGCAGTGCTTTTCAGCCTGAGAACATGGTGTTTAAGGCCACAGAGACGCACAAACAGCCAGCCATGAGTACCACACAGGAAACAGCACGTAATTACGCCGTGTGTGTGTGTGTGTGTGTGTGTCTGGGACGCACAAAGACGCACTATTCGCTGCTCAGACTCGCCTCTCCCATCGCCGTGGAAACGCAGCCCGTACAGAGCCCGCTTTGTCTTCACACTTTTCCACAACACACACACACACACACACACACACACACACACACACACAGTGTGTTTAGCGGCTCTCCGGCGCCCCCTGGTGCTGCAGATTCACATGAAAGCTTCCACTGAGCCTCATATCCTTCAGAAACACACAGAAATGATTCTTAATAATGGTCACGTGATTGAATGACAGTGCGCGCAGAAGCAACTTTAAACAGGACTAATTTTATTTAGAAACAAAAAATGAATGACTCTTGCACACTTGCAAAAAGGAGGCCAATCACAATTTATTCAGAAACGCTTCGGTCCCATTTACTGGACTAGCTGGACTATTTTTACATCCGTTGAAATAATTAGTATATAAATATAAATTATAGTACAATATAAATTCTATTATAATTATAATATAAAATATAATTATAATATTAGTTATTTTATAGAAATGTCTCAATCGATACTTATACTTTATAATTATGAATCGCTTTAGATTATTTTTTTTGTTTGTTTTTTTACATTAAATTTGTATACATTAATGGCTTAAAAGATCTTATAGAAAATGTGCCAAATTAATTTGATTTGAAGTTCTAAATTGAAAAACAGCTTCTGTGCATTTATAGCATGTTCATATGTTAATAACATCATTGTTGCTTTCATGAAAATATGCAAACCTGTAAACCTGTGAAAAGACATGCGAACCAGTGCTGTGTGTCTTTCTGCCAGACAACAGCTGTGTGTGTGTGTGTGTGTGTGTGTGTGTGTGTGTGTGCGCTGTAGATTTATGAAGTCATGGGAAAGAAATGCTGAGAGTTTGTCTAGGAAAAACAGTCGCACTGACAGACAGCAGAGATCACTGTCAATGACACACACACACACATACACACACACACACACACATACTGTAATAACAGTCAAACACTTAACAGGCATATTTTTAATCATTCATGGATTAGCATTAATGGAGTGAGAATGACAAAGCTAGACGTGTAGTCGCCCAACAAACAACAATAGATTTTTTTATCTTAATGTTTTCATTTTTATTATTTATTATATTATTTGTGTCTTAAATATGTATTATTTATTGTTTAGTTATTTTATTTTATCTTTAATGCTTTGTATTGTTTATTTTCTGTTTCGTTTTTATTGTTAATATTTTTATTTTATTGTTTATTTGTAATATTTTAATGCTTTTTTCTGTAATTTATTGTCTTAAATATTTTTATTATTTATTGTGCTTATTTGATCTTATCTTTATTTTTATTTGTAATATTTTATTATTTATTGTTTTATTTTATTTTTCTGTACTATTTTTATTTCATATTTTTATTATTCAATATTGATTTATTTCATCTTATTTTTATGTTTTTATTATTTTTTGTCTTTAATATTTTTTATTTAATGTAATATTTTTCATTTATATATTTTTTTATTTGTATAATTTACTGTTTTTTTATTCGATTTTTTTTCTTTGATCCGAGTCCCCGTCTCTGTGACCCCGTGACCTCTTTATTTCCGGGTCGCCACACGGCCACTAAATACAGTATTGTGTTTAAAATCCGCCTCTCACAGAGGAAGTTGTTTTGTTAACGTGATGGTGAACCGTGATGCGTTTCCTGCGCTGTTTCTCCTCTTGTTCCAGCTTTTGTTTGGTTTATTTTTAGGAATATAACCCTGTCACTCTATTGTTTGGCCGTTTGATGGATGGATGTTGTATTTGGCCTGTAACTTTGGAATCACACACACACACACACACACACACATATACAGAACCCACATGCATCTATATTGTTTCACAAATTTGAATTAAAATGTATATAAATATAAGAGAGTTTTCATTAGTCTTGTGTTCCAGTACAAATATCTATATTCTTAAATCAAGATACATTTACTGCAGAAGCAAGTCTTAAAACTTGAACTTGAAAAATACATCAATAAAAAAATGTATCAGGTGAGTTTATGCTTAAAATCATGCTTAAAAATTTTATGCTCAGAAAAATAAACTTAATTTAAAGGGAAAACAAGATTATTTTTCCGACCCCATATTTTTCCTTGTCGGAAATTCACACAAACTCACTTCATTTTGATAAATTTCTTATAAAACAAAACTTAATATCTTCAGTCATTTTGCTTCTCCAGTAAATGCATCTTGATTTAAGAACGTTTAGAATAGCAAAATACTGAGGAAGAACACATTTTTTCATAATTTTTTCATCACTGGACGATTGTTCAGAATCATCTAAGATAAAGCATAAGATGTTTCCAGATTCTAGTTTGAATCGATGTTCGTCTGTGTAGAAATAAAGCATCTTAATTCAATAGAGTCACCGGGAAGCAATTTCCTCTCTGGCTTTGAGAGCGCTCCGTGAATTTGTCCTGTTTTTTTGTAGTTCAGAGGAATTTGGTGAAACCAGGTCTGGTGTTCTCGTCTGCAGAGCCTCAGATGTCACGAGATCCCGGACCACCGTAGAAGAATTTCATTTCCAGAGAAACTCACTCAAATCAAGAGCCCGTACTTTTCATTTAAATCCACATATAATGTGAACCAAACTTTCTTGTGCAAGATTCATATCGGACTGATTTTGCTGCTGTACCTTTAAAGATTTCCATATGTAATTGAGCTCTGCTATGATTGGCCAGTTCAAACGGTTGCTGGTTTGGGTGTTGATGTGTAAATGTGGGCGGTCATATGTTAATGAGTTGTGATGTCATAATCAGGATGAGTCATTATAGCAGTTTAGTTTCCATAAATATTGTTTTTTGTTCTACTTTAAGGTTCTATATGGAATCTTAAAGGGTTCCGTCGGGCGTTTCATATATAGAACCTTTAATGGGTTACATCATTTTATGGATTTATATTCAATTAATTCACCCTGCTCATTTTTTATTGCCTTTTTTCTTTATCAGATATTTTAGTAATCAACATAAATTAGGTATCATTCGAAAGCTTAAACACTCAAGATTCATCCTGTGAAAATATTTTTGAAATTGACATTGTGTTACCATAGAAATGGCATTTATCAAACTCAATTTTTGTGATATCAACTTCAAATTTGGAACATGCCTCTTTGATTTTCTGGCAATTTTGGAGTCCAATTTATTTAGTAAAAATGAATAATTTAATTAAATGTTATAAATTAAACATCTTTTAAACATAATTTATCTCTAGAAAAAAATGTAAATAAATTTCTCCTTATATACAACCTTTTTGGAATAAAGATTTCTTTAAAATTGAGCCAAGAACCCTAGAGTTCTAAATAGAACTCACTGATCATCATGGAGAACATCAGACTCAGAATTTCAGAATAAAAGCGCTTTTAAAAAACTGTGGAAGGATAAAGTCTGATATGATCATTTAAAGACTTTTAAACTTCATAGTTACACCAGATAAACACTGTTTCTGTGTTCTGGTGCCACTTTCCATGCGGCTGTGTGTGTGTGTGTGTGTGTGCGCGCGTGTGTGTGTGTGTGTGTGTGTGCGCGTGTGTGTGTGTGTGTGTGTGTGTGTGTGCGCGCGTGTGTGTGTGCGCGCACGTGTGTGTGTGTGTGTGTGTGTGTGTGTGTGTGTGTGTGTGTGTGTGTGTGTGTGTGTGTTTGAAAGCTGCTGTCAGTAGGGCGTCTGGTCCTCATCTCTCTCCTCACACACACAAACACACACACACACAAATAAACACCATCAGTCTTCTAAGGTCTCGGTTAACGACTAACCCCCTAATTAACTACAAGACTGAGAAACTGCAGGAACTCCGGGAGAATTAGTTTCCCACAATCACTTTTAAGGGATTGTTCGGTCACAAATGAACATCCTGTCATCATTTATTCCTAAACATGATTGTGTTTCTCTTAGAACACAAAACAAGACAGAAAACATGATAATGACGTATTAAATGATAAAATAGTGCATAAGGATATATGAACCATCATTAATTTAAATAAAACTGAAATACAACAAAATATAAATATTAGACTAAAATAGTAATAAAATTTCAGTGAATGTTGGCGGAATTTAAAAAAAAATTATTGATTCAAAACAAAACAAAAATTCAGAAATCTCCATAGAATTGAATCTCCTTTCATTCCTTCAATCCTTTATTTTTGACAGTGTTTTCTAGAACTTTCTCTAGAAAGTTGACACATTTTACATCTATGCATGATCCAAAAACTCTCGTCCGTTTCCATGTCTAATTTCAAAACGGTTTCCATTTTCGAATGATACTAATTTATGTTGATTACTAAAATATGAGATGGAGGGGGAGGCAATAAAATGAGTGCATAAAAAAAAAAAAAAAAAAAATTAGTTGAAAAACCTAAACGAAATTAAAATTTTAAATGTTGCCTTGGCAATAAAAAGCACTAAAACTATAATAAATGCTAAAACTGAAATAAAGAATAAATTAAATATTTTTGTAAATAAAAAAAAAAGAAAACCTTAAGTTTAAAAATTAAAGCTAATTAAAAATCGTACTAAAACTAAGATAACAGTGGCTCCGATGCCACCTTTCCATCTTCTTTCAGCGACATTCCGTGATATTTGCATGAAGCCAGCGGGAGACAAAAGCGTCCCAGCGCCACACTGTCATCGGATTAACCGGAATTACAGCGCCAGAGAGAGAGAAACTGCACAGCTTCTCAGATTGTGTCCTTAAAACAAAAACAGAGCGACTCGGAGAGAAGCAAACTTGTGCCAAATCACAATTCCTGCTGGATGTGTGTATTATCCAGGGAATTAGGGAGCCCACAATTAAGCATATGGGCATTAAGATAATTGTCAGTTGTGTTGGCGAACGTGATGGCAGACAGATGGATCAGACTCAGCCCGCTCCTCGCTCGGCACCATGGGACATTACTTTGGATTTTACCTGCCTGAATAAATTCACAGTGTTTTCACCAACAGAGAAAGATTAGGAGAGAGAGAGAGAGTTTGGCTGTGTTCACATACACTATCTCTATAGTGTGTGTGTGTGTGTGTGTTGTGCGTAGCATGTGGATTTTCTGTGTGTGTATGTTTGGTAAAATATGCCGTATACAGTACAAAAATCATGCTGTGCGAAACACTCAATCCCACAATGCAACCTGAACCTCGATCCAGTGTGACCAACAAACCAGAAGTGACATCAACTGGGGGTTTTGAAATATATTTTGAATTTGTTTTTATTTAAAAAGTAATTATTTAAAATATTTATCTAATTGTTTTTACATTTTTGTATTTTATTATTTGGTTTGTATTTGTCTCTTTCTTGACACATTTAATTTTTGTATGTATCTTTATTATTATTTTCAATATTTATTGAAAAATATGTATTTATAAAATAATTAAAATAATACATTTTGTATTTATGATAATGGTAATTACAAATTATTATTTATAAATAATAATGGTAAGTCATATGTAACTAATACATAATTATTTAATATTTAATATTTCATTTTATTATTATATTATTTTGTTAATTTCTTGACTCTAAATATGTTTCAAATATGTATTTGTCTCTTTCTTGGCACTTATTTAATTTTTTTATCTATTTTTATTATTATTTTCAATATTTATTAAAAAAATATTATTTAAAAAAATAATAAAATAATGCATTTTGTATTTATGATAATATTATTTATACATTTATAAATAATAATGGTAATGTCATATGTTACTAATAAATTATTATTTAATGTTTTACTTAATTAAAAAAATGTTGATCCCGTCTTGATATACATAATAAGAATTTCTATATTTATTTAAAATATTTTTTTGTCTCTTTCTTCACTTTTATTTAATACAAATGAACTTTAATTCAACCAAAACCTTCATTCACATTGGAAATGGCACATTGATTGCATTGCATTATGGGATGTATTATTCTGCACATACTCTGCTCGTTTTTGTTCATTTGAGTATTCCATGCATGCAGAAAATCAGCATACTGAGCAGAATATATATATATATATATATATATATATATATATAATATATATATATATATATATATATATATATATATATATATATATATATATAATGCATTGTACAGAGTATGAGTAAACAAAGCCAAAGAGAGAGTGAGGCTGTGAAATGGAGGTGTGTGTGTGTGTGTTGTGAAGGTGTATGGCGCCCTCTGTTGGCCGTTCATGAGCGCACTGAACTTTAAGGCCTGTGTGTGCAACGGACTGAATGTTCCTGATGATTTTATATGCTTTTGAACAAATGCATTTGCATTTTAGATGTTTCGTGACATCTCTCTCTCTCTCTCTGTGTGTGTGTGTGTGTGTGTGTGTGTGTGTCCAGGTGGGCCATCGTGAGGACGGTGTGGGTTTGAGGACCGGTCATCCCATCGTGACCAATCAGGGATCGGTTCCTGTGCCGTCAGCCACTTCCCCCGACCTCAGCCAGCCCGACCCGTACAGGGGTGAGACACACACACACACACACACACACACACACACACACACACACACACACACACACATACACACACTCAGGCTGGCACAGTGTGGGCACAGAACGGGCTCAGTGCCAACCCTCTCTCTCTCTCTCTCTCTCTCTCTCTCTCTCTCTCTCTCCATCTGCCGCCATTTTAGAGCATCTTCACAAACACAGATGCACGTATAGCATATTCCCACGGTCATGGAGAACAGGGACAAATCAGGGATTATTCTGCCTGGAAATTCATATATACAATTTCTATACCACACACACACACACACATATATATATATATATATATATATACAGTCAAACCTAAATTTATTCTGACACCTTCAACATTTCTCACATTATCACAGTTTATTCGCTATAGTTTAGAAAATGGTGATAAAATATGACAAGAACTCAGAGTTATTAAATCAGTTGATATTTCACTGGTTTTGTCCGTCCTTCTGTTAGACTCTCACACATGAATTATGTTGAATATCTGTCAGCTGTCAAATTTAACTACACAATTAGATAATACCAGTTTAGCTCAACCAGTGACCAAGCAATGCTTCATGTTGTTCAGTCTGTGGTGTAAAAAGCTGCATTAGCAATTAAAGAAAATACACTTCAGAAAAACATGATCAGGTCAAAGTATTTTTGGTCCCAAATTTTTATAAATGTTACTGGTAGTCACTGTATGAAGGATTATTGGGTATAATATTTCACAGTTTACTTTATTTTGCTCTCCTCACTTACATAAATGAACTATAGTGTCCTGCACACACTAGTAAAAAAATGATATCTGGTGTCTGAATAATTTTTGGTTTGACTGTATATAGCTTTAGGGTTAGATTAAAAATCTTAATTTAATTAGAGAGTAATTTCATCATATTATAGTGATTTCTGAAGGATCATGTGACACTGAAGACTGGAGTAATGATGCTGAAAATTCAGCTTTGATCACAGGAATAAATTACACTTTACTATATATTCACATAGAAAACAGCTGATTTACATTGGAATAATATTTCACAATTTTTTCAATTTTACTATATTTTTGATCAAATGAACGCAGCCGCAATGAGCAGAAGAGACGTCTGTCAAAAACATGAATTAATCCATATTTTATTGAGAGTTGTGGTGTTTTTAAAGCCGAAAGCGCTGATTTCCCCGTTTCCCTGCGTCCGCTGGCCGGCCTCCAGTCTAATGTGTGAACAATTATGAGTGCGTTAAACCATGCGCTATATTTCAAATATGAATATGTAAAAGGAAATTGTATATGACCTGGGAAGTGAGGCGTAAAAACTCCAGGCTGGTTTAAAAGCGGAGCACTTACTCTCTCCAAACGGAGATCTTGGCAAACGCTCTCCGGAAAACACAGCCAAACAGTTAATGAGGTGCTGAGTGCTGTAAAATATGAAAAAGAACATTATAAATAATAGGACTGTGGATCAGAGATGATTATTTGTGAATGGCATCCAGAAGGAATGAATCACGATGTGGTTTTCATCCCGCCGGAGCTCTTATAACAACATACCGTGGTATTTTAGGCAAGTATAGGGTAATAGTCTGTGTTTTTACTACATTAGCAGTTTTGTGTAGTTCATTTACAACAGTGGTGCCAACAAAGTACTTTTCCTTAGGAAAAATATCATATTTTTGGGAAGTCTCTAATTGAAGTAAACTGGTAATTTTGTGTTTTGTGAGCGTAGTACTATGGTAATGTTTTTAATTACATTTATTTATTTGTAGGCATGTATCATGATAATATACCAAACTAATATTACAGTATTCTTTGAAATGCCTTGGAGTAAATATGTAAATATATTGGCACAGTATGTTCAGGTCTGTACCATGGTATATTTCAAAGTATATTCCCCCACAGTATTTTTTCATAAGTGTAATATCATATTTCTGGACATACACTATGGTAATGTTGTTTACTATGGTAGTACCATGTTTTTTTCTGATGAAATGTATTTATTTATTTATTTATTTATTCATAGGCGTGTACCAAAAAGTAACATTATTGTGTTTTTTATATCTACTAATACATAATTCTTTGAAATACCTTTTTTTTTTTTTTTTTTGCATAAACTTTTAATGAATTATTTTATTTTATTTTGGCATATACTTTTAACACATTAAAAAAAAAAAAAAAATATATATATATATATATATATATATATTATTTTATTTTATTAAATTTCTATTTTGGCATAATGAATATTTTTGTTTATTTTGGCATATGCTTGTACTTAAATATATATATATATATATATATATATATATATATATATATATATATATATATATATATATATATATATATATATATATATATATATATATATATATATATATATATATATATATATATATTGTATTATTTTATTTTATACATATACCATGAAAATATTGTGGAGTTTTTTGACATCTGCCAAACTAACACTGATGTATTCTTTGAAGCTCCCTAGAGTAAATATCTGAATATAACAGTTTATGAAAATGGTAATTATTCTTCACCGTATTATATGTGTACTGTGAAGTACTGTGTTTTTTCTGAAGCTGAAGGAGAACTTTCTCCCGTCTTCATAAAGTGCTTCCCATTAGTCGCAGTGTCTTTCCCAGCGATGTCACTTCCTGTAAGCAGCAAAGCGTGAAACAAGTGCTGGTTAAACTTCACCAGCCTTAACCAGATCAAACCAGAATAAACCAGATCAAAGCCCCCGTGAAGGAGAAGAAAGGCCTGTCCCGAATCAAGCGTTTGTTTCGTCTTTCTTTCCTCTTATCCCGTCTGACCAGCTGTGTGGAACACACTCTAGAGCTCGATTCATCCTTCCACCGCTTCACACACACACACACACAGCTGAAATATATATATATATATATGTATTCTGTTGATCGTTCATGTTCTCTCTGCTGAAACTGCTGTCAGATTAATACATGCAGACGTTTAATAATGTTCAGATGATCTGAGTGATAATGTTTGAGGAGGAGATGATGGAGATGTTCCTCACTAACGGTGTGTGCGTGTGTGTGCGTGTGTGTGTGTGTGTCTGTGTGTCTCCAGCTCTCTCGGGTGGTCTTCAGGGTCAGAGCACCTCGTCTGTGAGCTCCGAGATCAAATCTGAAGATGAAGGAGACGAGAATCTCCAGGACAGTAAATCTCTGGGTGTGAAGAGCAAGGAGGAGCTGGACAAGGACCTGAACGCTTTAGAGAGGTCGAGATCTAGGTAAACTGTACCAGAGCTTCGCTTCATTCAAACGCCCGCTGGACTTTGATGAAGTGACGCGTGTTCTGAGAGGCAGCTAAACGCACAGATGACAAACCCAATGCAATTCAATTCACATTTATTTGTAAAGTGCTTTTCACAATACACATCGTTTCAAAGCAGCTTTGCAGAAAATTCTAAATGAAATCCATATAAAACGGCTGATAAATGCATGTGTTCACTGCAGGAAAAACACACCGAATATTTATGTTCATTTTTAATAGATTTGTTTAATAAAACACTTTAAAATAAGGTCTCATTTGTTGAGTTTAGTTAATGCATTAACCAGGGTTAATATAGTTAACTGAAAGTTAAACTAAAACTATTTAAAAAAAAAGATGTTTTTGTTGAAAAACTGGAATTAGTAAAATAATAGTCAAATTAAATTAAAAAAATAAAATAAGTTTAAAAATACAATAAAATTTACAAAGTTAAATAAAAGTTAGAAATACTACAAAATGTTTAAGTCAAAAATGTCAAAATGTTTTTTTTAAATAAAGTAAAAAATAAATTTAAATATTAAAATGAAATAAAATAAAAAATAAAATGTTTAAAAATACTATACAATTTAAAAAGTAAAATAAAATAAAAGTTTAAAAATACAATACAATTTTGATTGACTGAAATGAAAATTAATAAATACCATAAAGACAAAATTTAAACTTGAATAACAGCAAAATAATGAAAACTTTAACTAAAATTAAAATATAAATATAAAATTACACTGAAAATATAAAAATTCAAAATATTAATATATATTAAACTATAACATACCACTGACAATAACTAACATTAACAATGAGTAAATATATTTCACAGCATTTCTTAACGTTTCTCTATTTAATAATACAGAAGAGTTTTATAATAAATCCCACATAATAACCAGCGGCTCATATGAGAGCATGAGTTTTAATCCGAGCTCATGTAACTTAACTCTAATGATCCTCATTCAGGACTCGTTTGGGTGTTCAGCATCTCCTCCGGTCTTGAGCCGGGTTTTAGTTGTTTCTCATCTCACATGAGAGTAGGGAACGTCCTGGATCCCAAATTCATCCCAACATTCCCAGACATTTCCAGGATAAACGCCGGACAGGGTTTATAGATTTCCACCTGGAATGACCAATTCGATTCAACTCATTCGATTCAAATTTCAAGAGACGATATTTGTGACTTGATGTGTGATTTCTCATGCTATTTTTTTTATATTGTTTTTGTGTAGAAATCTGTAGCATCTGATCTTCTAGCATTTAATCTTGAATTTTTATGTTCCTTTTGTATCTACTATATCTTATACTTACTATATCTTATACTTAATTTATAAATAGAGAGAGAGAATTTTAGATATTTTTTGTCTAATATATTTTTCTATTATATTTTTTAGACACTACTATATCCTATATATATCATTTTAAATACTTTTTATGTACTTGATATATCTAGAATTTTATATATTTTTGTCTCTTTTATACATTTTATTACTTTTTTTCTCCATTTATTTAGTATATTATATGAATTTTGAATCTATTATACTGTATCTTTTTATATACTATATACATCTAGAATTTTATAAACTTTTTGTATCTATTATATCTTATTATATGCTTGATATGTTTATTATTTTATGTACTTTAATATACTTTTTAAATACTTTTTATATATATATATATATATAGTATTTTATATACTTTTTGAATCTATTATATCTTTTTACATACTTTAAATGTCTAAAAAATAATTCTTTTTGTATCCATTATCTTTTTATGTACTTTTTTCCTATTCCATTTATCTAGTATTTTATATGAATTTTTAATCTATTATACAGTATCTTTTTATATACTATATACATCTAAAATTATATATACTTTTTGTATCTATTATATATTTTTATATACTTGATATATTTAGTATTTTATATACTTTTTGAATCTATTAAGTATGTACTTTTTAAATCTATAACTTTCTATATACTTTTATAACCTTTAAATATCAGTAATTGTAGAATGTCCGTGTTGTATAAGCATGAGTGTTGACTCTGTCCCAGAGAGATATGATACAGTACGAGTACAGTAGTGACGAGTACAGTACAAAAATACTTTTTATATCCATTATCTTTTTATGTACTTTTTTCTCCATTTATTTAGTATATTATACGAATTTTGAATCTATTATACTGTATCTTTTTATATACTATATATATATAGATTTATATATACTTTTTGTATCTATTATATCTTTTTATATAATTTTTGAATGTACTTTATATAGAGAATTTTTAAATCTATTATAACTTATGTCAGTAATAGAATGTCCATGTTTTATAAGCATGATGTACAGTGTTGAGAGATCTGCTACAGTACGAGTACAGTAGTGAGAACGCGCTGTGATTCATGTTAACCCCACAGTAACAACGACGACGAGGACCTGACGCCGGAGCAGAAGCTGGAGCGCGAGAAGGAGCGGCGGATGGCTAACAACGCTCGCGAGCGGCTGCGCGTGCGCGACATCAACGAGGCCTTTAAAGAGCTGGGTCGTATGGTGCAACTCCACCTGAAGAGTGACAAACCCCAGACCAAACTCCTGATCCTGCACCAGGCCGTCGCAGTCATCCTCAGCCTCGAGCAGCAGGTCCGAGGTCAGTGCTTACTCCTTTATTTACTGACGGAAACATTTTTCTTGGTGCGCTCATCCATTGTCTATAAATTTTGATGCAGAATTTTATGTTATCAATTCGGGTAGGTACGCGAACCGAAAATTCCACAACGCTTTATCATATTGGTATATATATAGTACTATAACCAGATATGTTTATACACAAATAATAGCGTATAATATTGAAAATACTATGACAAAAACATCAGTAGGCCATTTGTAATTTAAAAACGTAAGCCTAGGAGTGGCCTATTAATTGGTCCTATTTGAAATGCAATAACAAAAATATCAGTATTCACACTGGCGTGTAGGGAAAAAATAATTAATATAGGCTATTACAAAATGACTGGTGTCTGGGACCTCGTTGAAAACCCATTTTTTGGTCAGCCAGGGGATCGTGAATAAAATTAGCTAATGTAATATGATCGTTTGGCACTCTAGCGATTAATAAACATGCGTTTATTAACAGAATAATGCGTCTTGCGTAAGAACATTGTAGCCGGAGCTACTTCTCTCTGTTTATGTCTATGACGAGTCACGCAGGCACTGGGTTACGACCCGAACCAGTGTAAAATAGTCCCAATATAAACACTTATTATAGGTGTACCTTAGTGACTCAGAGACAAAAACACGGTTTGGAAAATGGATTCATGATGTACTCGCTCACTATATAAATTTAGTCAATTTTTAACACAAAAAAACTGCTGCTTTAATGCTCACTGTTCAACACTTTTCAAAATGTGACGCGACCCAACAAAGAGCTCGCTGAGCCCCCCTGCTGTATATAATTCAAGCGTTACAGAGAATGAGATACTGATGCATAGATGTCTCGCTTTTTTTCTTATCAGTGCAAAAGAGACTCAAAATACTCTGTTGATTTTGATCTTACATATTTAGTGTTGTACATCATTCGATCCTGATAAGTGTCTATTTTTTTTCTGGATACTCACAATAAAAACAAAGTGTTGTGCTTTTCGCCAAATAAAGAAAAACAAACATGATGCGCGTTCTGCCTTCTCTCTGTCAGTTAAGTCCATTCTGAAACGCGTCCGAAAATTAACTGTAATTCCGCGAATACTTGTCATACAGGCACGAGTGTTTTTCCATAATGAAGCTTGAACTCTCTTCTTTTAAATGAATTAATTTATATAAAAAAACAAATATTCTCAGTTTATGTAATCTGTATGAAAAGAGAGAGATGTCAGTATTTTTCTTTCCGGCTCATTATACCTCATTACGCGTTAATGTGCCACGCCCACGGAGAGCGCGCCGGTATTCAAACGCAAATGATCTAAGGCAAGCCATTCAAACATGCCAACGCCCACCAGCTGGATTATAAAACACATCGTGTTTAGTAAGTATCTTGTACAGCTGTGTACACAGTATTATTCCTCACAGCGAAAGGATACACTATCTAATAACCCTGGAATAGAAGTGCTGGTAGTTTCATTTGGAGGAGCAACGTATCCAGCTGATGTAGTAAGTCATTTATTCTTAAGTGCTTTGTTCTAATCGCGATATTGAATAGTGTCTGACTGTAAACCGCAAAAAGACTGTTTAAATATGAATTGCGTGTCTGTGTGTAGGCTAAATGATGAATGAACGGCATGCAGGCGCGCGCGCTTTGTTTACTACAGTTATACAGCGCGTGTCTGTGCCGTTCATTCACTCTCGCACCTACATTAGTAAACGTTATGTTTACATGAACACATCCAAACTATATTGCTATAGCCTATTAAGATGAGTAAAAATAGACTGAAATATGTTGAAATAAAATGTCTGTATAAGCAACAAGCTGCAAATTCACATGTATATACTAATATATCATACACAATATGTTACAGACTAAATATGATTTAGATACATGACAAGATTTTGTGATTAGTTTTGGATAGATTATAAAGTTTTGACTGTAAAAAAAGACTACTGTCACATTAAATAGTTAAGCTTTTGTTCACCAATTTCTGCTCATAGTTAAATATACTATAGTATGATGTTTTGTCAAAAATAAAGTAGGTATATTGAATTATCAACTAAGATGTTATTATAGTGTTTGTTCCAATATTCAAACTAATGAATCCTTACCTTTTTTAATACGTATGATAAAATGTATACTTTTTACAAAGAAATACACTTGAAATATTGTTAAAATTGTAATTGTTGTTGTAATTGTAACCTATTTGTAATTGGTTACAATTTCTAATTGTAAAATATGTATATATAGATAATTTCTTTTGTCCTTGCATTCTTTGGGATCCTGTGACACACCTGTGTGAAAGGGCTAATTAATATGCAGCTCATTATAGGGCTCATTATCCGGCCTTTGTCTTCTCAGGTGTGAACACGCCTCCACGCATATTACCTTTCCAAACAAAAGGTGTCTTATAAGATTTAAATCAATGTATTGTTTTGTGTAAATGATTAGGCAGGATGATTTTCAGATCATTTTGAAGCAAAAATTCTAGGCAACAACACTCATTAGTCAAAAGTCTTGTGGACACATATTTAGTATGTGTTTTGTGGCCTTATTTCAGACACTTTAAGTTTTAGATTTTTCAATAACCATGCATAAGCAATATTCTCTCAAAAATACAAACATGTACATACATGTTGCTCGCATATTACGGTAGCCCTGTTTGTGCTATATAGAGTGAATTTACACCTTTGCCATTAACATGTTTATAAATAACTGAAAAAAGCTCAAATGTCAGAGCATGTCAGAACACCTCAAGGACCCCAAAAAACCCTTAGACCTCAGAGGGTCAGAGCATGAACCATCCTATGATAAGTGTATATACTGCAGTTCACTGAATACTGTATCCCACAATGCATTGCTCTCCACTTCACCTTCTGTTTCCAGCATGACCAATGAACCAGAAAGTAATATTAACTATGATATTTAACATCTCTTTATTTTTTGTCACTGTTTGCTCGGACTGCAAAAACAATTTTTTTGTTTTTTTTCCCTAAAAATTGGATTATTGCAAATATAATTAATAAAGTAATAATAATTTTTATTGATTAATATGTCCAAATAATATTTATATTTAATATTATTTTATTTACAATAATGAGAAAAATGTTATATTATTTACATTTAATTAAATAACTATATATCTTTATTATATATACACAATTCCATATTATTCATATTATATTTCATATGATTAATAATTATAAATATTATTTTTTAATTATATTGTAAATATTAATAAGGCTTACGATATAAAAATATTTTATAGTTAATGTAGTACCTGTAGTTATTTATAATTAAATAATATTTATATTAAATATTTTATTTAAAAATAAGCAATTTTATATCATTTATATTTAATAATATAGTAATATATATATTGAATATGTTTATAATAATAATATATATATATATATATATATATACAATTTCATAAATATTATTAATAATTAATCATTATAAATAATATTATTTTTGATGATATTATGATAATGTCTTCTACACTAAAATAATTATCTATATTAAAAACAATTTCATATTATTTATGTTTAATAATATTTATATATATATATATATATATATATATATATATATATATATATATATATATATATATATATATTCAAATTATTAATATTATATCTTATTAGATTAATCATTGTAAATAATATTATTTTTCAATGGCATTAGAAATATTAAAAAGTGTTTTACACTATAAAAAAATATATTTTTCAAAGTTGCAAATTAAGCAAATTACAAGAAGATTTCTAAATTTCACATTACAGTAAATTCCATGCTTTTCTTGTCATTCCTTTGTAATTATTTGTAAATGTACTACTGAAAATTGTCTTAAAGTAAATCCTGCACCAAATGTTGCTTCTGTTTGTCCGTAATGACACGTTTATCCCTCTTGATGGCGGCGTATCCGTGAAACAGGGACATCAGAATCAGTAAACCTCACACACTCGAGTGACTGTGTGTTTGTTCACGTTCCAGAGCGTAATCTCAATCCGAAAGCGGCGTGTCTGAAGAGACGAGAAGAGGAGAAGGGGTCGTCGGACGGTCCTGCGCTCTCATTGGCCGGTTCCCACCACAGCATGGGCGAGGCGTCCAATCCCATGGGACAAATGTAAAGAGCCACACCCCCCCGTAAATGGTCAGAATATTTCACTCTACACTAATCTGCTGTTGTACATGTCCCATGATGTGCCTTTAACCCAAACCAAAACCTCCAATTCGGTTTGAAGAAACAAGCTTTTCACTGCAATCACGTGTTTTGTCTCAAACTTTGGCACGATTGAACAGAATTATTGGGCAAAGTGATGCAGAACGTTTGGATTTCCCCCTCATTGGTCTCATGCCACTTTAACTCAACGGACTGGTTTTCCGTTGGTGGCCACAAAAACAAATCCTTATAATAACCTCTAAAAGTGTAACAATGGGCGCATTTTAACAACAGATTGGCCGTATGTGTGGGTTATAATATGTGTACATATAGATTTTGATTTCAAACTATTGACTAAATTTTATTAATTCACAATATATTCAATTAATAAAGCTAAAGGATGGTATTTGTACACAATGCACATTTGAACATTAAAAGGTACATGTACACAATATCACTGACCATTTCATTCAGATATTTATGATGTTTTATGGTTTGTTTGTTTGTTTGTTTGTTTGTTTGTTTGTTTGTTTTATTCTGTGAGTGTGTGTAAAATCAGGTAAAAGCTGAAAAGTGCAATGTTCACATGGCATTATGGGTGTGAACAGATTCCAAAGGTTCATGTTCCCCGTGTAAATGACTGTAATGTGCCAGTAATGAGTTTACAACTTATAATTAAGGTAGAATTGAAGGTGTGAATCAAACCCAGTTCTTTCATCTAAAATCATTTGCATATTTTATGATAGAAGCAAATATTCTCCGTAGATATTTTTAAAGATCACATTTTTAGAGGCATACTGTATGGAAAGTGAAAGAAATATCTGTTTTTGAGATTTAAATCAGTGCTATCAGTATCAGATCTTAAAGCTGTTCCACGAAAACTGATATGAAATATGCACTGAAAAATCATTTCCACTCAAATATTGCTAGTACATTTCACATTTAATTACAAAGACATGGCAAGTAAATCTGAATTAAATGTGAAATGTTGAAGTAGAAAGACTGAAATAGTGTTTTTGTAAAATGTACAGTAGTGGCCAAAAGTGATGGAAAACTGACGACATCTCCCTTCATTCAAATTATTAAAATTGTCAAGATTTAGTAAACATATTGCATAGTTGTGCTTGGAGTTGATTGTTTTATTTGTGATAACCCAATGAAACATGACAAATCATGTAATCAACGAAATTATAAACGCATGCAAAAACAAGAGAGAACCAACCAAATATTAATAACTGATTATGTTCTACTCTTTTTCCTATCAGCTTTTTCTTTTTCTGTGCACTTATTTTTTGCATAGTTAATTCAAACCTGTAGCTGTAATTTGCCTTTTTTGCCAAATAATTTTGTCAGATTAGTGATGCAAGTTTAGTGTTTTGTTCTTCCCTCATATTTAAAATATGAAAAAAAAATATATATTTTCCTCACATTTCGATGGTTTAATTGAACTAGTAGGGTCATTAACAATCACTTTAAGTACTTCATGAACCGTTGTTTTATTTAAATATTCGAACAATCAACAACAAAAAACACGAAGAAATTATATTTTGTATAAAGAATATGAAGCATATTTTAGGACTAAGTTGTTTTGCATGACATTATATATATATATATATATATATATATATATATAATCTTTAAATTGTGTAGAATCTGTAGTTTGATTTGATGCGTCATTAATAAGAGATTTATTTTTTTATATTTGAACCTAAAATCAGCACAGATTTAGTGACATTTCTTATATTGCATTTAAATTTTGTTGAATTTAATATAACAAAATCATCGTGTCCATTAAGTATAATTTTAATTACTGATTGAAAAATTTTATTTATGTTTTTAGCATGACAGTGTTTGCATGTGTTTTTTTTTTTTTCTCATTACACAATCTATGATTAAATGAGAAAATCTATGTAAAAAATGGGAAGAAAAATGCGTTCGTTCTCTCGCAAATGTTTTGCACTGAAATGTTTGCGAGAGAACGTAAAAACATTGAAATACCTTCCATCTCATATTTTTTGCATCACCACTTTACTAGCGTGTTCGCGATACTTTACTATATGAATATGTTCTACATGTTAACTTCCCTCTCTCTCTATCAGGTCAAAGCTGCCAGAATTCATCAAAATGATGAGCGATCACTTCCTTTGACAGCGTCATTTCTGCCCCTGAACGTCCGTCAAACAATCAACGAATCAATCAAACTTCCATCTGACCGACCAACTTCTATGTGTTCCTGTTCCTCACGCCATCTGTGCGGAGATATATATATATACATCTATATATATACTGTAAATTACGGAAGCACGGCAGAGTCACGTGGGATGGCTGTCCATATCTTCCTCCGAGCATTCCCAGTTCAAAAAAGAAGACGTTTTTATGCACACACACACACACACACACAAGATTTGAAAGGTGCAGACAGACAGATGGAGGATTCTTCAAACATATCATGAAGTTGTACAGACGTTTGGAGGTCGACTCGAGACCAGTCCTCTGATTTCAATGGCAATCCTGTCCACACTGTGGAACTTTTGTAGCTGTGCCTCACGGAACTCCTCGCGGAAGAATGGAACTCTGAAAATTCCAAATCGGAGCCTTGGGACGAGAGGGGCTGTCAATCAAACGCACGACGGAATTAGGCTGTAGAATTTCACAAAACCGTTCGCAATAATGTTATTTTAGTTCTTTCCCAAAAAAAGAAAAAAGAAGCTGACATGGGACGTCAAGCTGTTTTGAAACCAGCAGAAGGTTTAGAGGCCAGAACGTTCCTTCACCGGACCGTCAGCGCACGCAGCTTTGCTCTCCAAGATCTCGCGCTCACTTTAGAGGGCAGATGTGCTTCATTAGGTCATTTCTCTCTTCGTTCATTTGTTCCTTCTTCTCTCCTCAAGCCCTTCCGGACCCCGAAGATGCAATTTAAAACATGACTAAACTTCAACCAATGTGCCTTTTAGAGCTCATATCATCACACAACTGGAGGAGAACATTATCAGAACTTTCTAGGATGCAAGCTTAGGAAAACGTTAGTCATTAGGTCTATGCAGTCAGGTTTTTTGCGGCCTGGGATTTAAAAAAAAAAAAAAACAAGTAAAAAGGTAAAAAAAGTATTTTTTTGGGATAAACTGTATTTAATGTACTGTATGGCTATATGTAATTAGAAGGTGTGTCCACCCCCTCGTGGCTCCACCCACAGCCCCGCCCACCTGTCACCACGTCGTTATTGAGCATTGTATTATAGATATCAGCTTTTATGAAAACTGGCTTGTTGTTGAGCCGCTGTAGTCCTCAGTACAAATGTGTGGTCGTACTTGTAAAATGGCTTTTCTCTTTTTTTATCTCTCTATTCTTTGTCTGTACTGGTTTCTCTGTCAAAAAAGGAAAAAAAAAAATATGATTACGAACCCGCAGGCGATCTTTGAGGATCGGCGGTGGTTTTATCAACGAGAGGCACTGAAAGTGGACATAAAGTCTATTAGAAAAATCGCTATATATAAATGTAGAAATATATACAGTATATAAACAAAGGAGTCCGACGGAAAGGAGTGTTCACGAGGATTGATGTTTCTTTCTTTCTGGAGACGTCCGAGAGAGACGTGTGACTCTGTTGTGATATTTTTTTCATTAAGTCGGCGCGATCGTAACGGGACCGAAGTGTCGCTCTCGCTCTCGCTGCGGCCGGCAAGGGAAACACGGACATTTGTAAATTGTATGCAACAAATGCAAACTTACCATTATTTTGAAATTGTGTATGTAAAAGTTATATTTTTACATGTAGGCTGTTGTTATTTTGTGTTTAGAAATGCGTTGTATCAGTTTTTTTCCTTTTTTTGGGGGGAAAAAAAATTCATTGTGTGTTGAAACGTGTCACATTGAAAATGTAGTGAGAACAAAAGCAAAAAAAAAAAATTTTGTTTATATTTCTGGGAACATTTTTCTTTTCTAAAGGTGGGTGGTGGGGGTCGGGAATCAAAGCTATATGATAATTCTCTCATCCTCATTTTTTAATTGAGTATTTTCTGTGTAAATAGAAGTCACGAGCAGGGCTGACGATGTTTGTTTACTGCGTTCCCTGCCGTTGATCATGTGGCCTGGTCAAGACGTGATTGATTAGCGTTTAACGTGTGTCAACAATCAGACCTTAATTTACGTTATCACTTTTTGTAAAGAGACTCGTGACACATCGCTGAAAGAATTGACTCGACTCGACTCAACATTGACGACTCGGATGCCCTCACACTAAAAAAAAAAATACTCGGGCCTGAATTTAAGATCGATGTCTATGATTTGCATATAAAAATTCCATGCGTTTGGATGATGCCGTTTTAACAAACAAACTATGCATATTTGTCTGCCATACATAAATGAAACCAGTCAGATTTCTGTAATAATATCAATAAACTGAATGTGTTTTTAATGCAAAGTTACCATGTTTATATTTTTATCCTCAATAAATAAAATTTGTTTCAATCTCATACATTTTAACTTACTGAATATCACTTGTTCCACAGCTAGCCATATTTTATATCGAATTCAGAAACCCTTGTTATTAGCGACATCGGTGGACGTTAAGTGAACTGCAGCCAGTGACTTCCTGCGCGCGTGCTCGTCTCGTGCACACGTGACATACACAAGGCTGAACGTAATTCATTCAAGACTGATACTCACGCCAAGGTTCTTCTTCATTCTTAGCTTTAGAAGTAAAAAACAGAAATGCATTTGCATCGATAGATATACTTTTAACGAACATCCTGTCGCTGCTGAGAGCGACGTTTAGATAAATAGCTATGTAAATAGGCGTTCCTCTCAATAACACAATAAACACACGACAAAAAAGACAGCGGTGAGAAACAACACGTAGCGATGTGTGTGCACGAGCTCTGCAACTCCCCGGCATCATGACGACAGATGAGGTAATTCAAATTATACTGTTATGATAGGTTGATTTTAAACAGGCCTATATTTGAGATTATATACTATATAGATCTGATTATGTGAGACTAAAGTTTGAATTAATCACCTTTCTTTGCAAGACACATTTACTTTAACAGAATAGCTCTTTCTGGATTATCTCCGGGCTCTCGGGAGCGCGGGTTACGTCACACTCTTTAGATTTTCCCGGCAAAAACGTCCCGAGTAATAAAAAATCAGTCACGGGCTTTCATAGACAACCTACCAATTCGGGGGAGGTCTCATTTTTTAAGGTTACTTACAAGCTGTTCACACACTGGCAATAAAAAGCGATTAATAGATACATGACCATTCTTGCATAGTCCCTTTAACTGAATACATTTTATTTTCACGAGTAGATCCTGATTCTAAGCAATTAAAAAAAAAATATGATTATTCAAATAAAATAAAAAATGTAAATAGTTAATAATAAACTATGCCATGAGTGCAGAAATCATGTATGACTGACAAATATGCAGTGCGTTCATTTGAGTAGTTCATTTGTTAAAATGGTGTAATCTAAATGCATGGAAAATTTACATTCAATCCAAATACATACATATTAAATATTATGCCTAAACATTTTCCGCAACATGCACAATGTCAGTTTTTCTACTTTATTTGCAGGTTCAAAAAGACACTCCAGCAAAAGCCTAGTATTGAAAAGTGTGGTACATCTGTACTTTTGCATTGCTTCAGACATGCTAGTGTTCTCGTCCTTCAGTAAATCTTGAACATCTGAAGTTGTATTTTGCCAGTGCTGAAGATGTTTGACTAATTCTCTCCTTGTGCCACATCATGTTGTTGTAGCCAATTGAATTACTATGATTGCAGTGGAAAAGATGATGTTTTCCTCTTGGTTGTTCATAATGTACATACTTGTTCTTGCTTTTATGAACTGATTTTGTTTTATTTTTAGTCAAATGCAGAACTGAACTGTAAGCGATCTTTTCCATTCTCAGAAAGCAACCCTGGGCAGTGTCATCTCTGTTTATTTAAGTGCTCCTCACATGGAGGATTGTGAGATAAAGATTATTTGACGCAAACAGCAACGTACAACTGGTCTTTGCTGATTTCTCATCGTGTTTGCCGTGTGCTGCAGGTCGACACATCTGCGCTTTGTGATTATTCGTGTCATTGATTTCAATAAAGAGAGTCGCTCAAATCATCCTCGATATCCACTGCCAGATGAAGCTCGCTGACCTTTTCACATCAGTAAAGTGGATCGAAGTTCGGGTGTCAATCACACACAAACCAACAATGAAGGGTTGCACAGCATATAATCACATTTTCAGGTATAAATATCTTTACAATTGAAGATTGTTATGCCAAACATAACAATTATGAGTTTGGGGTGAGACTACCTGCACTGTAAAAAAAAAAAAAAAAAAAAAAATTATGATAAATTTTCAACTTTTTTTCTTAGTGCTGAGCAACGATTAATCACATCCAAAATAAAAGTTTGTGTTTACATAATATATGTGTGTACTGTGTATAATTATTTTGTATATATATAATACACACACATGCATGTATTTAAGAAAAAATTATTTATATATAATATAAATTATGTATAAATATATATACAGTATATACATGCAAATATTTATTAAATATATACATGCATGTGTGTGTATTTATATATACAAAATAATTATGTAAACACAAACTTTTATTTTGGATGTAATTAATCGTTGCCCAGCACTGCATTTCAAGTTATACAAGATTCAACCCATTTAAAGTCAGTTTGATGTATTTTAAGTTGAAATGACTTAAACATCCAAGTTGATTGTACTTAAAAACTTTTTTTTTACAGTGTGTCCAATGAAAAATAGCGGAAACTTGTTCGAAAACAGTCATTATGAAATGCTTCACCTTTAAAACAAGATGCATTTACTTGAGAAGTAAAATTGCATAACATTTTAAGACTTGTTTTAAGATAACATATCTTGAATAGTTAATTTTTCTCATTATATTGGCAAATGTTTTTATTTTTTTACGCATGCAAAATGCCATGCAAAAAAACGTAATTCAAGGGATATTCTCTGAAATCAGGTCTACTGATTATGCAAACCCTAGTCTTCTGTACCAGTTTGTTTTTGACGGTTAACCTTTCAAACCATAAAAGGTGAGGGAAAAAATGACAAATGCAATCCTAGATTTAACCGCTTCATAATTGTGAACATGTCCAAGCACAAACCAGCCAGACAGGAGGAATGAAACATCAACAAATCACCTAACCGAATAAGTCGAGCCGGTTTCACCGTTCTGTTTCTTTGCCGTCAAGCTTGTGCAGTGGTTTAAACATGTTTATAGACGTAATGGTGAGCATTTATGAACCGTGGCCTTTTTTATTCTCGTTACTTGTGATGCAACTATAAGTGAAGAGTCGTGACCATCAGAGAATCACCGTGTACCAGTGCCTGGATTTTTGTTATAAAGCTTCTTTTGTCTAGTGCATTTTTGCTATGAAATAGACGAGTGCGGTCTGTTCTAAAGAAAAATATCAAGTACATTTCAAATCTGACTATATCTGGCGTATATTTTACAGTTTGCGATCCTTTTATACCAGTGATGTTGATGAGAAAACTACACAAACGGTGCACAGGTCTGAATCAAGACTGTTCCACTTTATAGATTTTTTTGGAATCATTCAGAGTAAACGTTTACTTTATTTAGCTATTTAAAGTGTTGATTTGGAGACGAAGGATGAGTTGATGTGTTTGACGAGAGAAACGTGATTCAAAACTCACAGTAAAGACCCGTTCACACAGAACCATAACTATACCAGCCGACGACATTGCTCTTTTTATTATAATCATGCGCTGCAGTTTTCTCGTCTGTCGCTTTAAATCCTCGAGCTCGTTAAAGACGGATGGATTCTGATTGGCTGTCAATGTTTTTATACTTCATCAGCTGGGTAAAAAATCATCTGAAAGTATCTTTCTTCTGTGCCGTCATCGTTATAGTTGTGATTTGGACGATCATTAGAACTATATCGTTATAGTTATTGCTCTTGGTGTGAACGGGACTTTACACGTCCTGTATAATGTGTGTGTGTTCATTCTTTTTTATTTGTTTTATGTGGTAATTTCAGACAGTGTCTGAGCAGGTATTGTGCAAAAGTGTCGTTTTCTCTAAAGTTCATCCTCCATCTTCACCTGTTTGTTCTCATCCTGTAATGATTTCATGTACACGACCGTCTGTAGCAATAAATGTGCCATTTTTATGACTTACCGCTTTCAGAACTCCTGGTTTGTTTGCTTGTTTGAAGTAGATTTACAGTATAACAAATGCAGCCAAAACTGGTTTACATTAATTAACCAAAGAACTATCATAATATTGTTTAGATATAGGAATATATATGCATTGCAAACATCTCTAAAAGACTCATCGTTCATGGTTTTCTTCTTTAAAGACATTTAAATCCTGACTAAACTAGAATACAAACAATTTCAGTCTATTGCAAGTAACAGTACTTTTTGATGTTTTACTGAAATAATTTTTAGTATAAAAGCAGCATACATTGTTTTTTTAATTATCTGATATTTAGTAAACATGCTTTTAGTCAATATATTTAAAAAAAATTATAATAATTCAGACTGCATATATATATATTATATATATATATATATATATATATATATATATATATATATATATATATAAAACCTTTTTTTGTATTGTTTTCTATAGTAGCAATGTCTAAAAGCATTAAAACAAGATATATTTAATTGTGAAGTAAAGTTGCTTAAAGTCTCCCTGTGGTAAAAATCCAGTGTTTAATGTTGTTTATGTGGTGTTTTTATTGTGCTTTAAGACAGATTCATGTGTAAATTCATAAGTCGACAGCATTGCTGAGTATTTTCTCCTTAAAACTGCAGTGAAACAAAGAAATCGTTGGTGTTTCTGACGTCACAAACTACCTTGTAACCAATCAGATCAACGTGTGATCGTCAACGAGTGGATCTCTGAGCTGACTGAGTGAGTGAGTGGAGGCGGGGCTCATTTGCATATTCATAGAACCGCGCATACTAAATGAGGCAAGGGTGTCGAGATACATTCAATATATTTTAAGGCATGAAAAAAATTTAAATAAGTCATTTTGGTGATCAAAGATGAGTTTTAATGTATACAATTATTGACTACAGGAAAACTTTAAGATAATACTGGAATAATAGTCCGTGAGGCGGGGAGAAAATTGGTATCAAAAAGGGCACCAATTCTAATGGTTATTTTTCAAAACAGGCATGCCCCCTGACCACAAAAATGCATGATAGCAGTGCCATGTAGGTAGCTTAAGCCTTAAAGTATGAAAAATACCAATTTTACATTTAAATGTGTTGAAAAATTCTAATTATGCAAACTAAATCTCAACATTGATAAACTGTTATATTGACATATCTATTGCTTTAGATCTTCTCTTTTATGATGAGATATCACTGTGAAATTAAAAATAAAATAAAATATATATGCTCTTTAGGACAGAAAATATACAACAAAATGAGGAAAATATAACACAATTTTGGAATTATATTAACACAAAATAATATTTTGTGCAAATATGGTTCAATATATCTCCCTTCGAACGGTCATATGTATTGCGTAGCTATACGCTATGGGGAACCAACCCAATCATGCTGTGCTATGATAAGAGCAACGACATCTTCTAATGTCAGGATGCTTGCATAAGGGTCCGAAGCAAGGGCTTCATCACACAGAAAGGATATGTGCCTGCAGTGCAGGGACTTCCAAGTTATAAAACCTGGCGTAGATGGACTGCGAGGACCAGCCGGCCACTATACATATATCGCCAATAGATACTCCACTGGACCATGCCCAGGAGGAGGCCATGCCTCTAGTGGAGGGAGCTGTGATGCCTATGGGGCATTGCAGGCCCATAGAGGCATATGCTAAAGCCATAGCATCCACCAGCCATCGGCATAATCTTTGCTTTGTGATCAAGCACTGTGCGACCACCGAAGCTCATAAAGAGCTGCTCTGACTGTTTGTACTGAGCGGAGCGTCTGTACCGGGGAGAGTAGGTGTAATTGCTGCTCCTCTTCCGATGTGGGAAGAGCAGAGAGAGTGATCACTTGTGCTTTAAACAGAGTTGAATGAGTTTGGAGAAAAGTATCAGTGACACCTCATAGGTTTGGGTCCTGGTTTCTTGCTGAGCACCAGCCAGAGAACACAGACCACTTAAGAGCATAGAGGCGTCTATGTGGACGGCGCTCTAGCCTCGTTGATTGTGCAGAATCAACTCGGGGAACCAAGGTTGGGTCCGCCAGAGAGGGGCCATTAGTAGGACTGAGTGTCTGCCCTCCCTGATCCTCTTTATGACCTGAGGGAGGAGCAAGACTGGAGGAAAGGCATACAGGGGAAGGCTGGGCCATTCGTGGGCAAGCACATTCTTGCTTTTCGAGAAAAATATTGGGCAGTGAGAGTTGTCTTTGGAGGCAAAGAATTTGACCTCTGCCCTCCTGAAAACACTCCAGATAATTTGAACTGTTTGGGGATGGAGGGTCCATTCCCCTGGGGACACATTGCCCCGGGACAGCATATCTGCTTCCTGGTTCAGTTTCCGTGGAACATGCGTTGCTTTCAGCGAGCGCAGGTTGTTTTCTGCCCATAAGAGGAGACTTCTGGCCAGTTCGCACAGTCGTCTCAACCTGAGCCCCCCCCCCTGGCAGTTTATATAGGACACTACTGTTGTGTTGTCCGTGTGGACCAGGACATGGTGACCTGACAAACGTGGTAGAAAGGTTTTAAAACCACCAGCAATTCTAGGCAGTTGATATGAAACCGTCCCTCCATGCTGGTCCAAGCTCACCCCTGACTCCAAGAGACCGGGTTTCGACCAGGGCTCCTGTGCAGCCGTGGTTTACCCTGATATAGAAATGGCTTTAGCGCCATGATTTGGGGGAAACCTGTTGTTTTAGCCAGTACTGCAGTATGTGTAGCATACTCTGCGGACGTACTTATGAAGCAGAGGCCATGAGGCCTAGCATCCTCAGAAAGGTTCTGTGGGGACTCTTAGTCCCCGCTCTAAACGAGCTTGCGAGTCGCTGAATAGCCAGAGAGCGTTTGTTCGATAGCCACGCCCTCATTGCAAAATTCAGTCTTACCAGTTAAACGGAGGCATTTACAGACTGGTCTTAAGTTTAAAAGAATTAGTTAAAGCTGTACACCACTATGTTTTCTGCAAAAAAAAAAAAAAATCACAATAACAATAGTTTTTAAACAAGTTAAAATTTCGACAAAATTCCAACCTAGATTTCACCAAGTATGAATGTTTTGGTACCAAAAATAATGAATTATAGAAATAACCGACCATAAATGGAATTTGCCAAATGTTTGGGGGATCAAACATAAAACTGGTGATTTTTTTTACCTTAAGCTACCCACTAAGAATTGCTATCATGCATTTTTGTGGTCCAGGGACATCCCTCTGTTGAATAAAAAAGAGTAGCATTGGTGCCCTCTTATGAGACAAATTTCTGAAATTTGGGGGTTTGCCTCACGGACTATAATAAAAGAACATGTTTTCAGAAAATAGTCTTTCTTCCTTGATTTAAGCACATAAAATAATAAATCAATAGGCCTAATTAAAATGTTTTCTTCTTTAAAACACCTTAATGTTTCAAACTAGGTAAACACGTTTAGTTCCTTTTACTGATCATTAAAAAATGTATCAGTAATGTTTTACTGAATGTGTACACAAATAAAGAATTTCATGCATTTAAAAACAAAAATTAATCAGAAATGTTTTGAATTGCAAGCATTTTTTCAGAGTTCACCTTGGTAAAGAATGTAAATGAAACGCCCAAGCGCATGTGACGTCACAGACGTGTGTGTGCGCTGATGTGCGAGTTTACGGTGCATCCGTACCTCGAGGCCGGAATCTGTGTGATGACATCATCATTCCCATCGATGACATCAGCATGTGTGTCACTCGACTCGCCATCTCTCCGACGGGATCAAACCTCCATCCTGGAACTCTACGAAAGAACACACACACACACAGACACTCACACACACGCACAGACACACACACACACACACACTCACACACATATTAACACTCTCAAACACACATACATTCACACACTCGCACACACACAGACACTCACACACATACTCACACACACACACACACACACACACACACACCCTCTAACAGACACACACACGCACTCACATACATCTTCCTACTCTCAAACACACATACATTCACACACACGCACACACACTCACTCTTACACACGCACACTCACTCACACACAGACACTCACACACACTTACTCTTACACACACGCACACTCACTTACAGATACACACACACACGCACTCACACACATATTCCCACTCTCAAACACGCATACATTCACACACACACATAGACACACTCACTGAAACAAACACTCACTCGATTCAATCACACACAAATTCGCACACGCACTCAAACACACACACATACAAACACACACACTCACAAACCTGATCAACATGTTTGTGATTATGATCAATTAATTTATATAAGAAGCAAATTCATGCTTTATGACTAAAGCTGTTGTTTTGATTATAATGTCTGTCTTGTGTTCTGACATTAATATAAACAAAACACTTTACAATAAGCTCTTATGTGTTAACATGAGTCAATATAACTAATATGAACTAATAATGATCAATACAGTTGTTCTGGTATTTATTAAATGTTCCTGATAGTTCACATTGCATTAACTAATGTTACGTAACTTTTAATAATACATTGGTATGTGTTTAGATTAACATTAACTAAGATTAATAACTGCTGTAATTATTGTTATATCATGTTAACTAAAGTAGCAAACTAATGTAAACAAATGAAACCTTAAAGTGTTTCCGACTAAATGGTTCTGGCCCGAAAAAAATGGGATTCAGAATTTTACCCTAAAATCCCATTAATTGCTACAATAAAATTGTAGTAACTGTCAGTAAATCTATATCAATTACAGAAATATTCTAATACTGCTTATACTGTTTAAATCAGAATATATATATATATATATTATTTTTTTATTATTATTATTATTATTATTTCACTGTTGTAAATCTTATGGCCTCAATGTATTAGTGTCATGTTTGTTACCAAGATGGTGTTTTGTGCACCTTATATATATATATATATATATATATATATATATATATATATATATATATATATATATATATAAATTAATATTTCCCTCGGCTTGTAAATGCTGTACTTGTGTTGTTGTCGGTATATTATATGGGTAAAAAAATATATTTTTTGTATATTTTCATTATTTCAGTTAAAGATAAAGTTACGGTAAAGTTCTGACAACCACAGCTGTCGGTTTTTCCATAAATTTCAGAGATTTTCTTTTGGGAGCTCATAATCTCCGAAACGTCTTGATCTGTGTTCCTCATGAACTGATGTGGGTTTGCAACATGATGAAGTCGAGTAAATGACGACATCCTTCAAGTGAAAGACTGGGCAGTAAAGATACTCTAAAAGCACAATAGGTTTCATTCACTTTTCATTTCCCTCCTGGATCAGCATGTTGGCCAGAGCAAGGCATGCTGGGATTGCGCTCCTCCCCGCTGTGGCACGTCTGAGACACACACACCTGTGTGTGTGTGAGTAACGCAGAAGTGTTGTAACGGGCTCAGGGAATGTCTGGTGCTGTGGAATTGTGGGTGTGGTGGAAACGCTGAAGGTTTGTCAAGGTCAGGGTCAGGGGTCAGAGGTCAGGGGTCAGGGAATGACACAATTAGTAACTGTAACTGATTTGTCGGATGGCTTGTGTTTGAGTGGCAGAATGTGTCAAAGGGGATCGTTCTGCTGGACTAATGCACTTGCAAATCACTTGCAAACATGTTTACTTGTCAGATGTTTATGTTTCTTTAACACATGCTAACAGTTCAACTAGACTAAACAGAACAAACAGTAACTTAAAATGCATGAGGGAAGATTTGGGGTCTGTGATTACCTTAGAAAATAATTTACAACAAAAACGTGTGTGTGTGTGTGTGTGTAGAGGTATGTAGAGAAACTTTTAATGAAAGTACAAATCATTCAGTGCATTATTGTTCAAATTTATTATTATTATTTATTATTATTATTATTATGTGTAAAATTCTGGTCTTGATTTCCAAGCACAGAAAATCAGTTTGAATAAAAATGGATAGACATATCTATTTATTTATGACAGCTTAGATAATTTATAATTTTAAAGACAGTGGCTAATACCATTATTATTGTTATTATTATTATATGTTCAATTCTGGTTTTGTTTTCCTAGCACTTAATTATTTAATTTGTATTTATTTTTGCATGACAATTGATTAGATTTTTTTTTATTTTAATGAAAGTAATATATTATTTTATATTATTATTAATTTTATTATCATTATAATTATTATATATTAGTATACATAGCTTATAAACATAAATTAACAAATATTCCAAACATATCATAAATTCTGGTCTTGCATACATTTATTTATTCTCTCTATTTATTTCCAACATTTCCTCATTATA